>JMSD01000008.1:208426-321129 GCA_000715435.1 Paramecium caudatum
AATGAATCATTATAAAATTGAATAGCTTCTTCAATATTTTTTTGATATTTATCAATTGATTCCTCTAAACCTTTCTTAATTTATTAAATATTTTCTTATATTAGTTTGAAATCAAAGTTTTATAATCTTTAAGTCTCCTATATATTCTTTACATCAGTAGATAAATTTTGAGTAATGATTTCCAATGGAAGTGTATTGATGATCAGAGTATCATGATTGTGATCAATACCAATCATCTAACTAAAATCAGTAATATATTTTTCAAGTATCTAGGAATGGCAAGTCCATGTGCTGCCATTATCACATGCCCTCAAATAAATGAAAGCAATACATTTATGAATCTATTATAAAATCAAATAATTCATAAAAGGTTGTGGAGTGTTGTAATGAAATTTTGATGGTTTGCCTCAGAGTTTTAATTTGCCACACTTACAAAGTTACTTCTATTTAACCTTCCTAATCAGACATCTAATTCTATTATTATTTAATTAATAGAATAATATGGATGTGACACTTTTAGTTTTAGGATCATATAGAGATACTTTCACTTGACTAAAGTACAACTCTATAAGATATATATGAGCATCTGAAGGAGTAATTTTAGTAAGAAAGTAAACTACTTAGCTTAACTCAACCATTCGAGGAGATGCTATTTTACTCCAAAAAATTTAATAAATATTATAGTGGCAATGATACTAGACTTGATTAAGATGAGAATGAATTAAAAGTGAGTATCTAAAATAAAGTAAACTTGAATAGAAAGATCAAAATTTAAATAAAAATTATATGTGGCCGCTTTGTAAGGCTCTTCAGTGAGGATGCCGATGAGTTCTGGTCATATAATGATTTAAGTGAAAGTATTCTAAATTATATGGGTTATGGAGAGTATTGATTAAATTAATATTAGAGAGGTATTTTAGATTGAAATATATTTACATGATTATCGGATACCACGTAATAAAACCCTTAAATAACTTTAAATACAAGACCACGAATAGATTACCGCCAAATTAAGGTACACAGGTGGATGATATAAATATATACACAAATATCATTATCCCATCAATTTATAATGTCCTTTATGTTTTTTAAAGAATTAACTCAAATATTCATTATAATGCATTTCATCTAACATTTATTGATTTAATCCTGTTAAAATGACTTCTCTTTATGCACCTATCATAAATGTTAAATTTACTAATAAGTGCTTGTATCATTAAACTAAGCTTATCAATAGCTTCATCATCAAAGACACTTACGTATCTAAAACTCAATACTATGTAATCACATTCTGGTAGTTTTTTTATTTAAGCTATGTGATTCTAGTATCATATAAAAAGCAACCTTAACGTTAATGTAATTAATTGCACCATTAAATCTATACACTGCAAATGATCCTTTGAAACGTTCCATATCTGGAAAGTCATCATCTTTATTTTAAACTACATCATTGGGTTATTCAAAATCATTTCCTGCGTATTATCTTATACAACTTCTTTTAATAACTGATGTTTTCTAATTTATGTTATATATTACTTCTTATTATTCTGAGCTTAGAACAACTTCTGAGGCTGCAGCACTCATTTTTTCAGCAAATTAAAGCATACCATACATTGCACCAATAAGTGTACTTTCTATACAACCATAATAAATGCATATAGATGCAATAATCATTTATTTTAATAATACTAATCTTCTATGAGTTCTCCATAACATTTCTAAATATGCCCATGTTGGACACATATATGCTGTAAACAATAACATTCCACTTACAAAATATAATGGAATTTATAAGAAATATCTACTAAATACACCATAAAATATAATAATAGATAATCCATTAAGAATGGATGCCCATCTATTCATGTTTCTAACCTTAATATTTAATATAATTAATCTAATTGAAGCACAGCAAGGTATACTATTGAAAATGCCTGCACATATATTAGTTAATGAAACGCACAGCATTTCTTAATCATGATCACATTTAACTCCAGTAAAATATTCAGCTCCTTTTGCACAAATTAGGTTATTTATTGTAAGGTAGAATGTAATTTTAATAGAATATATAAAAAGATAGGAAACAGTCCAAAAATCAGGATTGAAATGAGGACCACCAGATTCAATAAAGGAGAGTTTAAGGCTAACATCTCCATAAACATTTTTTAAACATTTTTCGGTTGGAAATAAGATTCCAACCATAACCCCAAATAAGGCAATTAAAACCATTAATGGTAGATCTCTATTTAATTTCCATCCTAAGTATAGAAGTATAAAAATTGCAATAGATGCCCAAAAATAATACATATCCCCTCTTCTAAAATACTCTAATATATATGATCAATTCACCTTAATACATTTCAAATCTATCGTTATAGACTTAAAATCCTCTATTGGAATGCAAATCAGATAAACCAAAAGCATAATCAATATATCCATGAGCTATTAAAAATAAGAATCCTAAATAATATCCTTCTATGACATAATTTGGCATAAAATCAATTAAATGATGCCATTTCAAATGACTAATCATGTAAATTTGTAATCCAATCATAATTGTAATCCAGGGTACTGCTTCAAAACCATATTCTTATACAATAGGATAATTGAATCCTGCAGCAATCCATGTAGGTGCATATATTGAATGGTTACCTGGTTTAAATATTGAATACTTCCACTAAAGAAACCATTAATCATTCCTCCAATTAATGCAGAGGAATATGCAGATTCTGGATTTCCACCTGTATTATTTCCTGCATTTAGAATGAATGGCATATTCATGACAGCTTAAGTCATTCCACTCTTCCAATTTTCTCTAATAAAGAATAATGCTGTATTAGCATTATGAACTGATAGACGACTGATTCGAGATAATGCATTTCTTATAGATAATTTCTATTAAGGTGCTGACAGTTTAGCTTCAGCATCTTTGGGTTCCAGATTTTGCATTTCTTGCTCTACTAATGGAATTTTACAATCTGTATTCATAATAATATAAATGTTTCACTTTTCTAACAATTATCTACTATTGCTACTACTTTTATGTTGCATAACAATCCGTGCTGCAGAAAATACACTACAATTTAATTTGACAGAAACTCGTATTTCTTATTGTCAATCTTCACCTAATAGTAAGAACTTATTTCAATGAAATTAGTTGATGTTTCTAATTCATAAAGATAATCAGCTTGGGAATCCATAAATTCAAAATATGATGATACAATATACAAATAAATAGAACCATGGATTTAAAATGGTTTTACAATCACTTCGGATGAATATTTTTCATAGTTTGAAACTTATTCAGTTCCTTGGTTAATCATTGCATTGATTAGCTTTATACTATAATTTATATATCTATATGTAACATGTAGACCAAAGTATTTTATTGACATAATTTTAGAGCTATAAGTGATTGGATCAAAACACATGCTGAAGAAGAATTTGTCAAAACAGCAAAGAAATTAAATAAAATAGGAATTATAAGTGTAGTTATCTTAAATATTACAATAATAGTTTGTTGTATTCTTGCTATGGTATGTATCATTTGAAAGTAGGTCTATTCAAATCATATGATGGATGGTTTGGAATACTCTAAATGTAAAATGAGTTAAGCATTTGATAATTTATAGAATTAAAATGATGATACTTTTACTGGATATGCTATTTTGTAATCAGATTTGAGTTCAATTGTTAATCATTTTAGTGAATTCTAAGCAGATTTGAAATTAGTATATTCTAGTCGTTAATCTGTAAAATTAGCTAAAGAACAGACTAATTTAATTGCTTTCAATAATTAGTTATATTTTTAATTTAGATTAGGTTTAAGAGAAATTAAAAAAAATCACCCCTTCCTATATAAATTTCCTCTAATGGAACTAATGTAGTACCAACAACGGAATCATATTTTTCGAAGATGAAAATAGTAACTATTTAATATAATTTAGTTTGATTATATTCTCTCAAATACTTAAGATTAAGATTATCTCACTTTTGCTGAATACTATTAATTAATGAAAGCAAGAGAACCAGATCTGTATTTAATAGATCAAGTAGATACAATAAATGCTTATTATGATTTAATATTTTCAAGATTAGGTTCCCTTGAAAATTCTTCATTTGCACTAAGAGATGCTAAATTAATTAATATTTTCTCGAAAGCAAAAGCTTAAATTACATCTAATAATGGTTATTTATTAGACTATTCTGAATAGTACTTGAATTTTCATAAGAATTTAAATGAAATGATAGACAAATCATAATAGGTTGTAAAAGGATTAGCTATACCACTCGTTATACTATGCTTTACATAACTTATTTTATGGGTAGGATTCTTTTTGAACTAAAGATTGAAAATCAAGAAAATTGTAGATTGTTCTTGGTTTTTATGTAATTTACTATTAATTGCTTTTTTGATAGTTAATATTTTTATTCATTCTAATTCATCATTATCAAATCAAATTTGTATATACTTTGATGGATTTACAAACAATTAAGTTATTTACAAATAGTAAAATATTTTTAAGAATAGTGATACTAAATTAATGGTTTAATAATGTTTATATGATGATGGAAATATTTTTGAATAATTAAATTTGACTACAAGAGTTAATGATATTAGAACATATATAAATAGTAATAATGGTTTGAATGATCAAATATCAAAAATGAATGCTAATCAGGCTGTTTTTTTGCAATAAATGAATAATAATTCTTAAGGGATATCTTCATTAATGGATGGTTCTTTTATTGATTTAACTGATGAATAATTAACTTCATTTAATAAAGTGATAACTAATTTTAATAATTTAAAAACCACTTAAGATTGTGTAGAATTTGCAAACAAAAAGTGTGCTGATGGATCGTCACCAATAAAAGCGACTGATTCTAGTGTTAATTCAACCTGCTGGCATCCATCATACTTAATAACTAAATTAAAAGCTAATTGTGATTAATAATAATCAGATTTTTAATAACTAAAATAGCATTTTTCAGCATAAACTTAGGGATGGATTTAAGCATAAATAAAAGAATCATAAATAGTAACAGCTAATTCGGATTTAAATTTTGAGTTGAAATCATATATATCTCAAATAGAAACCCTTTAGAAAAACAATAGTGCTACTATTGCGAGTATGAGTAATTTACTTAAATCAGATAATTGCACATTTATTAAGGTATAAAATAATAAAATAATAGGAATAATTTAATTAAATGCTTGATGGAATGTGTGTTGAGTATTCAACTTCTATCACAAAAGTTGCATCATTAATAATTGTCATAATTTGCACACTATTTATTTCCATCTTAATTAATTGTTTGACATCCTTCAAGGTTTCATAAATGGATAGCTATGAAGAATATGCATCTACCAAAGTTATTCATTTAGTAGGATCAGGAAAATTTAGAAGATAACCAGAATAAGATACTTAAATGTAACCAATATATGGAGAAAGTCCTTAAAATTTTACAAGTAAAAAATAAGAATTCAGTTGAAAGAATTCAAAATCGAAAATTCATTTTCATTATAACCATTACCCAACTCCTTTTCTAATTCTTCTATTTCTTCTTCTAGTTCTTTGTTTTCCATCAAAATTTATCTCGAATCATTACTTAGTTTAATAAACTATTATAAATAACATCATATACATGTTAATTTGTTCTATCAATTAATTATTCTCTAATTTAATCATTATATTCTTCAAATTATGATAACTTCGATAAGAATAGTTGTTCATGATTTTATTCATTACACTGTATTTAATGTATCATTTAAACACTTGGGTGTTTTGAAATATCACCTTATAATAAATTCTTGATTTTTTATTGTGCTGCCTGGAATTTCTCAATTGATCTTTCATACTATTTAATTTAATTTTATAGTTCCATTTTCTTGATCTCAATAGGTAATGTATTTTCTTCTTCCTAACAATATAGTTATTTCATTCTTCTCTCGTTTTCAATATATAAATTCATTTTCTCTGCCATTTTATCACAATAGTATACCAAATCTGGAAATTATGCAAAGAATTCTTTAAATTTCTTAACTTCATCATTAAAACATTATTCGTATAAAGCCAAATATAATTGATTTTCTTCACATTTTGGCATCTCCAGTTCAGAAGCAACAGTTTAATATTCAGGAGGTTATATCCAGCCTTCTTTAGGTTCAAACATGCCATCATTTTTATGTTCATCATCTTCCCTTATAATCTCCTTTTTTGAAATCTAATTTAATTGAGGGGTTTATTATTATGGAACCACTTATTCCTGAATAGGTTAAGTAGTAAGCTCTTATTTTGGAATCTCTTCCTTTTTAGGTGAATCGATTTTCGGTTATTTTTGTAATCTTGTTCTGTTTGGGTCGAAGTGAAACCTCATTTTAAATTTAAATTTATATTATAAAATGCGCCTATTTTTCAATCAATGTCATCAAGTTTAACAGTTTCTACCTCTGTATTTGCTTCAGTTGATTATTGTACCAATTATATGAATGACTATGATATATCTATCTATGATTAATCCATGGATCCTTATCTAATTTGTCTAACTCTCATATTATTCAATAACTCAGTTATCTCTGTTAATTAACTAATTTTCTGTTGAATAGATTCTTCCAAAAAAATAATTTCAATCTGTTGGCTTCCTCCAACTATGTGTTATTATTTTAATTTTTCCATTTCAGAGATTTCTCCCTCTATGGAGTCTATTTATTTCTAAAAAAGACTGATCTTTTTTTGCAAATAAACAGGCAACTACTTTTTAACCTCATCTCTGTACTCTTTTTTTTTGGCATTCTCTTCATCCTAAATTTCTATTTGTTAATTTATAATTACTTTATCGCTCTGTCTTTTCACCTTCTTTTCCCTCTTTTCCCCATGCGTCTACTATTCTTCTTTCATTTGGAAATACTGGCTATGTGTCTAAGTATGTAAGGTTTGGTAAATTTGACAAATAATACTTAAATAGATCTTAAATTACCTTTCTATAATTATTAATTGATCTTAAATATTCATTTCTTTGTAAGTATAAGCATTTCAAATTAGGCATTTTTACAAAGACACAGAGTAATGGATCATCTTCATATTCTCCTTCATACTGAAGTAGATTATTTTGTAAGTCTAATGTGCAAACAGATTTGTTTAATTCCAATTCCCAAACATCTGAAACTGATTTGAATTTATTATTTGATAAATCTAAAGTGGATAGCTTTTACAACTTGTATAAGTTTTCAACCTTTTTTAAACTGTTGCTAGATAGATTTAAAGTATGTAGTTCCAAATTCTCACCTAATCCTTCAATTTTAGTGATTAGATTATTTTATAAAAATAAATGAGTAAGTTTTTAAAGGCATTCTAATCCCTCAATTTTAGTAATAAAGTTATTCTCTAACCATAATGTTTTTACATTGATAAAACTATCCAGTCCACCTATCTTTCGAAATGCTAAAAATATTGTTATTTGAACCTTTAAAGTGCAGATAGAGTTTACTATTCAATTCTGGGTATTCGTAGAGCCCTTCTTTTTCGCATATCATTAGAATGTTATCCTCGTTCATTATGAGATTGCCATCATCATCTCTTTAAAGTTACTTTTTATACATTATTAATAATAATCACCAAAGTTCTTTTATTAACAATTTTGATTTTTCCATATTTTGAATTGACTTTTCGGCTTCTTCCAAGGAAAGGTGGCCCAGTTCAATAAGGATATCACGGAACAACTATTAGACAGAATTACCCATTTAAGTGGAACTTATTTAAAATATATTAAATACCCACAAATGTAAATGACAGCTTTATTTTGACTGATCATTTGAAATAATGATTCCTTGTGTTATTTAAGCAAATCTTAAACATAAACTTTATTTTATTAATCCCTTGAGAAAGCTAAATGTAGTTCATCAAGGATGTTGCTATTTTTATAATAGTTGATTTAATCTCTGTATATGAAGTCTCCATTTTAGTGTTTACATCCAAAATATAAAATGTATTTATTTTGCTTTTGTTACTGATTTTACAAAAAAACTTCTCTTTCTTATAAGAAAGCAATAAATGGCGCTAGTCCTGTTCCAGGTCCAATCATTATAAGAGATTATTCAGGACTTTCAGGTAATTTGAAACTTGATTCTCTAAAATCAACTCTAACTGTTGGTTTTTACTAATTATAAGATATGTTTAATACCCCTTAAATGATTTAATTTCTAATGTTCATAAAATACTAAGAACAAAGACCAAGTTTTTTTGTTCCATTAGGCAGTTCATCTATTAAAAGACTGTCAGCAATTTAAACTTAATTAGGACTCTTTAAATTTGATGAAGCAATTGTGAATAATCTTGGACTGATACGAGGACAAAGCTCTATAAATTGAGCTAAATTTATTTTGATGTTGAATTATTTAAGCAATTAAACAATAGTTGTCTTATTTATATCAACTAATTAAGTAAAATCTTGTTTGCCCTCAGCAGAAGTTAGATGTTGAAGATGATTCTTAACTTATTCGTCATTAACTAATTTTACAAGTTTTGTGAGTGTATTTTTCATTAATTGACCATTAAAATCTAAGAATCTTTTCAATATATTTTCAACAGATATAGGAGATGGGAATGGTAATTTAGATTTATTTTATTATTGAATTAATTCTAGTTTGTAAATAGTTTCTATTTTTTCTCCTAAATATTCTGCCACTTCTTAAACTTATTAAGGATCATTTTCTGGGAACACTCCCAAATTCATAGCAGTCTAATATTGGATTCCAACCTTACCTGTATCAAATACAATATGTAGTGTTGATCCATCATTAGTATTTTACCTTAATTCTTCAATTGAGACAATTTCACATTCTAAATTAACAAACTATATTACCTTTAGCTTTCAAAAGTTATTTAGTTTGAAAATCGAACTAACCTTGCGCTTCTTCAAAAACTTATGGTTGATCAGACACTGTTAAACTAAAAACTTGACCATGTTATGAAGTAACTGACTCTTCAACTTGTTCAATTGATTATTGAACATTCTAATTCTTTGATTACTGAATTAGATCGCTAAGGGCTACCTTTAAAACAGGCCAGATTGTAGCTTTCCATTCAATGAAGTCGTCTTCCAAAGTACTATTTGCATCACCTTCACCATAGTTAAAGCATCTAATGCCTTACTGCTTTTCCAATAATTGGTTAGTTAGTTTTCCAATTTTATTGTAATGTTCATATTACCTATTTCCTAATCCAAAAACACCAAATCTGAAACCTATTAAGCTTGGTTAATCTTCTTCAAGCCAAGCGATAAATTTCTTGGCATTATCAGTTGGATCACCTTCACCATGAGTAGCCATGCAAAAAAGTCCAACTTTTCCTTAAATCATTTCCTCTTTAAAATTGACTTCATTTAAGTCAACTTCATTTGTTATAAATCCAAAGTCTCGGCCTTCTTCTGCCAATTGTTTGGCAAACCTGGCAGCTGTGCCTTACTGTGAGCCATAGTAAATTGAGATCGGAATTAATTGTTCTACATCTATTTTCTTTTTTGGTTGCTCTATTTTTTCTTAAACAGCTTGAGGTCTTAAATTAATATATTTATTTACTTCTTTGAAAGTATTTTGAATAGAGTTAGTGCAACAATAAGAGCTGTGGCAATGAGGATATAAATTATCATATTAAATTAAAACAAAAATAGGGGAATAGTTTTATCTTGAATTCCTAAATAACACATTTAAATTGCAGGTTTTATCAGAATAATTATTATGATAAAGATAGCAATTTTGAATGAAATATTTATTTGTTCTCGATCATTGAACCGTTGGGATGATTTGGTAGATGAATTATAATCATTAGGGTATGCATATTCAATTCATACTTTAATTTAGTAATTTAATGTTAAGAATAGTTTTATTGATGAAGAAGGTGATAAGGTTGTGATTGGAAATGATAATGATTTGCAATACTTTAAGGATAGTAAATCAAATAAAATTAGAGTGGAAGAACGTAACAAGAATAATGAAAGAATACTTAATAGAGATGTGGTGAAAGATGCAATGAAATTAAAAATTATGTAGCTCTTACAGCAATATTGATATTAATGTACTTAAATTTCATAATCATTTTCTTGCAGCTAAGGCAACTTGTGTTGCAATTCTGTTTAAGTCTTATTGTCCTTCCTTGGTGACAATTCTTGATCCTTTCTTTAAAAGTGATTTGTTGTCCTTCTTCAACACCTTAATGGTTTCCAATTGTTGGAGTAAGTATCTGATGACCTTTCCTGATCCTGATTCGTGCTTTCCATTATCATTGCTTGAACCAAACATGTGAGTGAGATTTCCAACACCCTAAAATAGGAGAACAAAATACCCAGTGTCCTCTGACATAAATTTTACGAGCGAGTGCAGCAGCTCTGACATACATCCAGTCTTGGTCGATTGGGGAGATTTCCTTTCCAAGTCCTGTTTTAACAATTGATGCCCAGTCTGGGATCTTAATTTTATTGTTTTTCTTCAAATAGTCGGCATATGCATGAATGAAATCTTAAGCAGGTACGTCCTTTAATTATGTAAGGTTGTTACTTTGACGGTGAAGAAAGGTGTTGACATGCTATAAAAAAATTAAAAAAATATTTTTTGAATATTTGCAAGATATTTTTTTTTTATTTATTAATGATCTCTTCTCTATAATAATATAGCAGCATGCAAGAGTCAAACACCTTATACTTTAATAGTAATCAATATGTATATTTAATCATTAGATTTATTTTAAAGAAAATATTTTGTATATAGTATAGGTGGATGGAGTAAGGTATTGAGAAAGTAGTTCTGTAAGAGAATGAAAAGAGGGAATGATGTATTTATATAATAAATTAATTATTATTAATAATTAAATGCATGTTATAAGCATTTTTCCGATCCGTTTTTAAAAACATTAATTAAAATTTATGCAAAAACTAGCCATCTTAACATTAGTTGTTGCCCTCGTTGCTTCAAAGCATGTTGATACACACACATCATTGGCTCAGATTGATGCTGATCCATTCGGAAATGTTGTGTTGTCAGCCATCAAGACCCACTTGTAGGCCTAAACACCAGCCAATGAAGTGAATATGTTATTGAATGCCGTCGCTGCAGGATTGTAATAAGATCAAAATGACCACGACCACGCCTTTGAACTCGACACAGTTGTCAACAACCAAGTAAATTATTCGAATAAATTAGGTTGTGTAAGATTTAGAGAAGGAAATCCTCTATCACAATGATCAAATCACCTCCAATACCTAGTTGAGAGATGACACAATTGAAGCTTTGGCTGTTTCTGAAGAAGACATTAGAGTCACAATTCAAGACATTGCAACAAACGAACAAACCTATGCTAGAGAAGAAGCCACAAGAAACTAATAACACGAAACCTTTGTTTCCAAGGTTGCCGCCATTGATGATGTTATTGATGCCATCGATGAAGCTGCTAAACTCATCTAACATTTGAGCTTAGGTGCCTCATTTGTCTAAGTCAAATCAAAATATGACTAAGTTCACAAGAGACTCACAGACAACACATCACACAGCCAACTTTTATAAGTAATAGATTTAGTCATTGTTAGCCAGTTGTTGTTGCCCTTGCTGAATTAGCATCACATGGAGTTAACTAAAAGGCATTGACAAAGATTGCTTAACTCTTGAGCGAAATTAGATAATAATTAGTATCAGAGAAGGCTACCAAGACTGTATTGAATATTCTAATATTTAGGAAGTTGAAGACAGATAAGCTGCTCATTGGGCTGAATTCTCTGTCCATTTGTCCAACGAACACACCAGATTGGTTGAAAGAAAGGCTTAATTAGAAGTCTAAATCTAAGAATAAAAAGACACCATTGAAGATGCTTAATCATGGATCGAATTCCACACTCTTGAATTGGAAAACAGTGAAGAGAGACTCGCCGGATAAAACGCATGGTATGCAGTCCAATCATAAATCTATGAAGAATAAACTGCTGAAAGGTAAATACTTGTATTTATTTATAGAGTTGCTTAAAACGAGGTTGTCGACAGACTCTAAGAGCACATTAGCGAGAACTTATCAACCACCGCTCAATTCATCAGCAAGAGAAATTGAAGTTGATTCATTAACAACAATACAATTATGGACAATAGATCTAAATGTATATAATTATTTCCCATACATTTCCTTTTCTTGTTTTTATTTTCTATTTCTATTTCTATTTCTTTAAATTATTAAAAATAAAAATAAGTCATACTTATGATCAAAAGTAAAACACTCAGACACGGATTAAATAAATTTTTTAATTTATGAAATTCCTAGCTTTGGTTTCAGGTGGAAAGGATTCAGTCTATAATATTATGAGATGTGTTTAAGAAGGACATGAACTTGTACTCTTGGTTAATTTATATCCAAAAAGTAATTCTAAATAGTTATCAAGATGTTGGAATGGAATCAGATAGTTTCATGTATTAAAGTGTTGGAACCAACGTTATAGCTGCAGTTGCATAAGCATTAGATAAACCCCTTTTAACAAAAGAAATCTCAGGAAAACCTAAGATTACTAATTTAGATTATAAGAGTGATGAACAAGAAAGAGTTGGAGATGAAGTTGAAGATCTATTTGTTGTTTTGAAAGATGCTTTAGCTCTTTATCCAGATATTAAAGGAGTTAGTTCAGGGGCAATTGCTTCAACATATTAGAAATTAAGAGTTGAAGATTGGTAATTTTAGAGTTCATTCTTAGTTGTAATAGATTGGGATTGACTTCCTTGGCATATTTATGGAATGAAAATTAATTAACTTTATTGGATTAAATGATTACAAATCATATGGATATAATGATTATAAAGATAGCAGCAATGGGTTTAACAGAGAAACATTTAGGAAAGAAAGTTCATGAATTAAGAGATTATTTTGAATAAATTGTACTCAATAAATTTTATTTAGCATAAAAAACATGGATTTCATCCTTGTGGAGAAGGTGGAGAATTTGAAAGTTTTGTTTTAGATTGTCCTTTGTATAAAAGGAGAATTTAAATGTATTTTATTTAGTAATTAGTGATGAAACTGAAGTAGTTTGCCATGATGATAATCCAGTAGCCCCTGTGTATTATTTGGTTATCAAGCAATTTTCTTTAATTGAAAAGGTATGAGTATATTAAAAATTAATTTATGAAAATTATTCGTACATTTTGCTAAGGCAAATAATTGTTGCTTAATGATAAATTAAAACTTTCTAAATACTTAAGGTTGGTATAATAGACACCCATACCCTATTAAGGAGTTAGAAAAGCATTAGGCTATGATACTATACTAAATAATTTGAAATTTGAAACAAATGAAAATGATGTATTTGCTTTAACTTTAAAATTAATTAAAAGAGATATTGCTTAATTAGATTTCAGAGAATTTACTTCTTATTTATCAGCTATCAATAACTTTATTGCAAGTAGTCCTTCTGAATATCCTTAAAATGAGTAAGTATTTTAGGATGCTTTAAGAATAATTCTTGAAAATGGAACATTTATTTAAAGATTTTTAGCTGTTTAACATATTGTAATTTACTTTGATTCTAAGATTACATTGTATAGTTAATTAGCCACATAACTTAAGGATTCATTACGTGATCATTAACCAAAGAATACAGAGGAAAGAATACTAAAATTATTTTGGGAATAAATGGATATATTTGATTAATAGAAGATTGAAGGATTGATTGAAAATCAATAAACTTAACATATTATGCAGTTAGAGGAGAGGATGAAGAAAGAATTTTTGGAATATGCAGATGTTATATAGGTGGAATGTGAAGAGTATGATTTAACAACCTAAATGATTATATATGAAGTTATTTCTAGACTTCAATTTGACTAGGTATAATTGTATATATAGAATTAAGGATGTTGAAATGAATGAAAAGAGAATACAACAAATTTATTATGTATCCAAGATTTGTTAATGTAAAATTGAAGCAAGGCTTTCTGATTTGAATAATTTCCATTTAGTGTTATATACTCATTTACTTAATTTAAACAAACATGATGTGAATATTTTAAGTTGGGATTAGATTATTGTATTTTATAAACATTATTAAAGAATGAATTAACAATTAGAGATTTGAGTAATATGACAATAGAGGATGCATTTAAAATATGGCTATTGTTATATGAGATTGGAAGATAAAATTAAATAATAAATGATAGAATTATAGAGTAAGTATTATTGACAATATAGGAAATTGATGAATGATATTGAAAGAATAAAAAGTTCACATTTTGTGTTACTATGTGAATTATTAGTGGAAACAAAAAATAGTAAGGCAACTGACTTTCTAAAAAAATGGTGACGTATAATACTATAATATAGGTATCCGATAATTGATTTAGATAATGAAAGTGCATAAAATTTATCTGTAATATTAGACACATTTAATTCACTTAAATTATTGAATAAGTTAGTGTTAGGCAAGTTCTTGAAAGCAATGGATGAGGAAATAATGTAATTGGATGAGATTTATATTGAAAATATATTAATTAGTTTGGTTGATCATCAAGTGGAGCACAAGAAGACATTTTCAAGAGCTGTATAGTTTGAATTATTTGAAGTAAAGAAATAATATACCATAGAATACATCCAAACACTTCTTATTGAACCTGTTGCATTACTGCTAATTGTATAATCAAACTCATGAAAAAGTTCATTAGATATAAGAAGTTTTGGTGCAGAATCTAGAAAAGGAATATGATGAGAAGATATTGATTGAGTTGCTGAGGATATTAGTGTAAGGGACAAAAAAGAATAACCCAAAGAATATTGAAGTTATTCCAGAATTAAAAACTTTTATAAAGAAATTCTTGGATGCAAAAGAGGGTAATTTAATGGGGTCTGAATCTTAATTCAGACATTTATTATAAAAGTTGTACAATATAAAGTGATAATATCTAATAAAAATAATATCTTTTAATTACAAACCAAATGCTACATCATTTGTGGAGATATACATTCAGCTCAACTAAGGCTCTTCCTTTGGAATAATTGACAAGATGGGGATTACATAACACCACTGTTGTCAGAAATGCCAGTACACCAGAGCTCTATGAAATTGCTGCTTTGGATCCATTATCAGCTGATCCTGAAACTAGACCAGGCTCAATATCGAATACTGGTGCTATGGTAGCATATTCTGGAAGAAGAACAGGGTATTTATAAAATACTATAAATTAGTCGATCACCAAAAGATAAGAGAGTAGTAACAGATGAAATTACAGAGCATGAAATATGGTGGGGAGATGTGAATATTCCTATTCCAAAGAAATCTCACAATCTATTAGAGCAGATTGCTCTTTAATTTTTGAATACTAGAAATAGGGTAATTGTTCAATTTTATTTGTTTAGTTATTCGTTGTTGATGGATATGCTGGATGGGATCCTCATAGCAGACTCAGAATTAGAGTATTTTGTACTAGAGCATATCATGCATTATTTATGCAAAACATGCTTATCAAACCAACACCAGAAGAATTAAAGAGAGATTTTAGTGATGATGTAGATTTCCATATTTTCAATGCTGGTCCTATGAGTGCACCTAGATTAGTAGAAGGAGTTGGATCAGAGACATGTGTGTCTGTCAATCTAACTGATAAGAAGATGGTCATTTTAGGAACACAATATGCAGGAGAAATGAAGAAAGGTGTATTTGGAGTTACTCATTATGTATTCCCTAAATAAGGAATCCTTACACTTCATAGTTCAGCAAATGAAGGAATTAATGGAGATGTTACATTACTTTTTGGTTTAAGTGGAACAGGAAAAACGACATTGAGTGCAGATCCTAAAAGAAAATTAATTGGTGATGATGAACATGGATGGTCTGATAATGGAATATTCAATATAGAAGGAGGATGTTATGCTAAATGTGTTGATTTATCATAAGAAAAAGAACCAGAAATTTATAATGCAGTCAAGTATTTTAATTAAATAAATTTAGGTTTGGAGCTGTATTGGAGAATGTTGAATATCATTCATAAGAGACAAGAGATGTTGATTATCATAATATTTCAATTACTGAAAATACAAGAGTAAGTTATCCATTGGAATTCATTCCAGGAGCAAAATCACCAGCTGTTGGCGGACATCCAAAGAATATTTTATTCTTAACATGTGATGCTTATGGTGTATTACCACCTGTTTCATTACTTACACCTGAATAAGCTATGTATCATTTCATTTCAGGATATACTGCTAAAGTATCTCATTTAATTAATTTAGGTTGCTGGAACTGAAATGGGAGTTAAAGAACCATCTGCAACATTTTCAGCTTGTTTTGGTGAGGCTTTCTTACCACTTCATCCAACTCTCTATGCTACTATGCTTGCTGAAAAAATGAATTAACATGGAACAAAATGCTGGTTAATTAATACTGGATGGTCTGGTGGTAAATACGGTATTGGAAAGAGAATGTCTCTTAAATATACTAGATCAATTATTGATGCTATTCATAGTGGAGAATTAGCTGCAGGTGAATTCGAGAACTTTGAAATTTTCAATTTGGCTATTCCCAAAAAGGCAACAGGA
The DNA here is from genome assembly GCA_000715435.1 of Paramecium caudatum. Lineage (NCBI taxonomy): Eukaryota > Ciliophora > Oligohymenophorea > Peniculida > Parameciidae > Paramecium > Paramecium caudatum. Next base: position 224,980 of record JMSD01000008.1, read on the forward strand.
GTCCCTGATTAGATTCTATCACCAAAGAATACTTGGCTGTAATGTTTTAAATAATTCTTAGCAACAAATCTGAATTTGACAGAACTCTACACAAATTGGCTGAAAAATTCTAAAAGAATTTCTAAAAATATTAGAGTAAAGCAACCCCAGAAGTAATTAAAGCAGGACCTCAACTTTGAGCATATAACATAAATATATATTGAATATAATTATCACTTGTTTCTAATCATAAGCAATCTTAGATTTGTTTCAAATTTTGTATCCAAATAAAATTAATGTTATGGAATTAAGTAAATCATATTTTTAATTATATCAGCTTACCGAGTTAAGTATGGAAGATAATAAAATAATAATTCCATAAATATTATTACATCAACAATAATGTATATAACTCCTATAATCTACAAATAGTGATATAAATTACTCTATCTGTTTATATAAAAAGAGATGAATTATATATAAATTGTTAAGCATTTTGCAAATTAATACATATTCATTTTTAATAATATTATTTAGAGTTTAATAATACGTACTTAATTAATATTTTAAAATTTATTCTTACGATTTTCCCCCTTTTTAATCGTGAATAATTCGATGGCAATTTTTGAAAAATATATTAAAAGAGAACAATGTAGAGATATCCAACAACTAACCCAATTTAGGAGTTCAATCGTGAAATAAACATTACAAACTTACAATTGTCACATCTTCAATACAAAAATGTGGAAGGAAAAGTATATTCTTTTTTTAGTTTCAGAATTTATTTGAAAGAGTGAAAGCATTCTAACAATTGATCAAGCCAATTAGGGATGAGAAACTTATATTGTATGAGAGAAGAAATATGTCAGCACCTGCATAAGAATGCTATGGTATAAACATGTAACTATTTATTTTTAGGAATGGACGATTATGGTGACATTTTCTATGGTATTAATTTTGCATCTGCTGACTATTTGGGATTATGTACAAATGAATAAGCCAAGGTATAAACTAATTCTTAGAATAGGAAGCAGCAGCAACTGCCGCTTAAGAATATTCCGTAAATTCTTGTGGCGCTCCTTTAGCTTTTGGAGCTTCCAAATACTATATGCAATTAAAAGAAGAATTAAAGGATTACTGGGGTTTGAAGGAAGTTATACTCTACAGTGCAGGATGGTTAGCCGGTTTTGGAGTGATCAAAGGCTTGATTAGGTATTTCTTATTTGAATTAGACCTCACGATTTTGTTATTATGGATGAATTGTGTCATAATTGCTTGACTGAAGGAGCATTTGCATCAACAAAGAATGTTATAAGAATACCTCATTTGAATAATGAAGCAATGGAATAAAAAGTTTCAGAAATTAGAAAATAAAACCCAAATGCTTGCATATTAGTAGTAACTGAAGGACTTTTTAGTATGGATAGTGATTACACAGATCTTGTAGCATTATAAAAGTTAACTTTAAAACATGAAGCATTTTTATTAATAGATTGTGCACATGATTTTGGTTGTATGGGAAAAACAGGTAAAGGAGTTTTTGAAATGCAAGGATTATCTGATTTTTCTAATGTAATTTTGATGTCAGGAGGTTCAAAATGTTTATCAACAAATGTTGGATGGGTAGCATGTAATTCTTTTGAAGTCATTGATTATCTTAAATTTTTCTCATCTGCTTACATGTTCACTAACTCAGTAAATCCAGTACAATGTGCAACTGCTTTGGCTTAATTAAGAATATTGAATAGTGAAGTTGGAAATAGATTAAGAACAAAAGTGTTAGAAAACTATCATTACATGAAAAAAGAATTGAATAATAGAGGATATACAATTATAGGATATCCATCACCAATTATGCCTTTACTTATTGGTGATGAATTCACTTGTAGAATTGTAACAAGACTTATGCTTGATGAGGGAATCCATTGTAATGGAATTGAATACCCAATTGTAAAATAAGGTTAAGCAAGATTAAGAGTGAATATGCAACCATAACATACAAAATAGTAAATATTAATATTAAAGTAGATAAATGGACATATTTATAGAAACATTTGATTTCTGTTTTAAGAAGGCTTAATAAATATTCACAAGAGCATTAGAAAAATATTAAGTACATTTAGAAGAATAAGAATAAAAAGAAACTAAATAAAATCAATCACTTAATTTCTCTGAAGCAAGACTAGACCTTAAGAAACCAAATTTATGAAATATAATCATTAATATATAAATATGTTTACTGTCATCAATTCCAAATTGGGATTAAGAAGAGGAGGACTTTAAACAGTTACTACCGTAGCAATGTCAGATATAAGAAGAGTAACATAATTATTTGAAGTTTAGCAAAGATAAACAGAATTTCGGAAAAAAATTAAAGAAACTCGTACTAATGATTTTAGAAAGAGACCATTAGGATAATTTGAACTCTATACCCTAAATGATAAATTAGAAAATTCATCTGATGAGGATGAATTTTAGAAATAAAAAAAACAAATTGAGTAATTGGATTTACCATTCGAATCTCTTTCTAGTACACTAAGAACTACAAAACCAGTATTTGTAGAAAAGCGAAATTATAAGTATATATATTGGTAATTTAGAGCTGTAATTGTTTAGAAAGTTAAATCAAAAATATAAAGTTTCCTTAAAACAAAGGAAAATAGTAAAAATACAATGATATATTAAAATGATACTTGGGTATTTCATGCTGATGGATATGGTAAATTAATGTGGGATGCTTTTTGTATGTTTTTAATATTTTACGAAATATTGATTATACCATTTAAGTTAAGTTTTGAAGTTGAAATAAGTTCAACATTAGAAACAATAATTGATGTATTATTTATGTCAGACATTGCAATTACATTTAATACATCAATTTATAAAAAAGGAATACCTATATTTAGCAGAAAATAAATAGTTTTAAATTATATATAATTATGGTTTTGGATTGACTTAGCAGCATCCTTTCCATATGATTCATTAATAACTGCTGCTACTGGAGTGAGTGAAGATGAAAGTACAGATACAGTATAAAATTCATAATCTGCTGCTAAATACACATAAACATTATCCCTTTTAAGAATGGTTAGATTTATGCGTTTCATTAAAATTATTCGTCTTTTGAGATTAGCTAAGCTTAAAGTATTTTTTGATAAGATTGAAGATGCAATTTAATTAAATATTATGGTTTCGACTATTGTCAGTTTTATTAAATTAAGTGGATTTGTATTATTTTGGTCTCATTGGTTAGGATGTATTTTTCATTATATTGCAATGAATGAGGATTCTTAAAATAATTGGTTATTTTATTATAAAATATATGATGAAGATTGGTCAGTTAGATATATAAATTCATTGTATTGGGCAGTCACAACTATGAATACAGTTGGATATGGTGATATTTCCCCTAGAACCCCTTTAGAAAGATTATTTGGTATTTTCTTCCTTATGATTGCTACTGTGGTGTTTTCAGTTACTCTAAATAGTATTGGATCCTCACTCTAAGGCATGGAAGATAAAAAAGCAGAAATTAGAAGAAAATCTAATTAAATCCTAAAATATATGAAAAAACTATAAATTCCTATTGCCTTACAAAATAAGGTGAAAAAATATCTGATTTATGTATGGGAATAGGAAGCAATATTTAATTTAGAACATATTACTGATAATTTATCATATGCTTTAAAATTTGAATTTGAAATCTAAGTAAATGGAACTATCCTAGGTTATTGTCCTCCTTTAAGAAATAATTTTTAGAAGGCTTTCCTCAAATAAGTGACCAAAACATTCAAATAATATACTGCATTACCTGAAGAGTTTATATTTTTTGAAAATGAATCTACTGCAACTGAAAAGCATCTTTATTTTATCTAAAGTGGAACAATCGAAATTATATTACAAAGAAATAATTAAAAACTAAACAAGTTAGAATAAAAAGATTATTTTGGTGAAATAGGATTCTTTACAGGAATGGCTAGAAAGGCCTCAGCCAGAAGTGTAAATTATTCAAGTCTTGTGTACATTGACAAGCAATTGTTTACAATCTTATTAAAATAAAATTAAATTGATTTAGTATTTAAATAGTATATATTAGGAATTATTTCACTATATAAAAGATGAAATCATATACAATAAAGGATATCATTTAATTAATGTATTTTGTTATGGTTGCTTGAGGGATGACCATACAGTTATCGATTGTCCAGACATGCATTTTGTTGTGGAATAATAATAATATTGTTAATTCAAGTCTAATTATTAGAAAAAGATGCAAAGCTTATATGAAAGGTAAGATAGAATTCATATAAATGCTTTAAAACATAAAAATCTTGTTAAATATGTAAGTTTTAGAATAATTATTAGACAGTTAATTAAATATCTACATAAGCATAGAAAATAATGGCATAATATGATGAGTGTAATTTGAATGATGATTTCGATAATGGATAAATTGTTGAAGATAAATTAGAAATTACATAAAGAATGAAGAAACCACCTAGATTTGGTTAATTTAGATCAAGATTTAGAGAAGACAAAGCTAAATATAGAAAAATGAAGTCTTATATTCAAGATTAAGAGAATAAAATTAAAACTTTGAAAATGTAACAAAGTATAAGTGAAATGTTATTAAAATGTATCATTCATACATATTTATAGAGTTAACTATCATGATGTAAACTAAATAAACTTCAGAGGAGTAAGTTATTTAAGCTGATATTCCTAAGTCAAAACATCCATAATCATAGGGAGTCATTGCAAGATATTACGAAGAAACTTAATAGGATTCCTCAGAATATTAAACTGTCTCATCATCTGATTAAGAAATAGATGAAAAAAGTGAGAAATAAACATTCAAAGAAATTAAAACATAAAATTAGATTTTAGAATTATTGGAATCATATAATTAATAACAGAAGGAGAGAGAATAAAAAGAACAATAAAATAAAGTAAGTTTATATAATAATGTAAGTTAGAATCATAATTTATCTTAATAAATAATTTCGAATATGGGGCAGACTTTCATAGTTATTATCCAAAGTACAATAAAGAACAGATGATTTATGAATTTAATAAAATACGCGACAATCAACGTTTTAGACCAAAATTAGTATAATTTTATGAGTAAGAATATTTAAATTTAATAGGAATGATTTCTACTAAGAATTGGGGTTAACATATATATTTGATAATGCAAGTGAAATTAAAATCGAAGGAAGAATGAAGACAATGTTATATGAAAGAAGAAAAAGTCAGAAAAAATTAACAAGATTAACTAAATAGTCTATGGGTTTGATTAAAGTACCTGAATCATAAAGTTAATATTAAATTAGATTAAGTGAAATGGAGAATTTATAGGAATGATAATTAATTTTTACTCAATATAGTAATAAATATTTAATTACAAGTTATTCATCCCATATGCATGTTAACTCTTTTTTCAAATTTTTTTTTGGATTCATCATTATCTTTTTTTTAAATATTGAATAAGTATTGTTAATTTATTTTATTCTTTCTATTTCCTACTTTTTATATCCAAATCAAATTGAGCACTTCTTGGCTTCTTACATCTCTGAAAAGTTTTAAAACAGTTATTAATGATAAGAATTACAACATACCAGAAATGTATAAATAACATAAAGTGCCTAACATATAATTATTATTTACCAACTGATGTTGTCAATAAATCTGTTACAAGTATAACTACTGAGAGTGCCCCAAAACAGATTTCTAAAAATACACCAACATAGATTAATATCTAAATTTTACTAAGAACCTTTTTATCGGCATTAAGGTTAGCTGTTCGAGTCTGTTTTTATTAGGCTAACATTTCAGCTTAATAGCTAATTTCTTGAAGCATTTTATTATTGCTATTTAATGTCACATTAAATTGTTTTTTCTCATCTTCTACAATTTAAGGTTCAAAAATCATTATTTCTTTATTCATAATTTTAATTGTAGCCTTTTTTTTGATTTTTGTTTCTTTGACGTTTTGCTTTGTTTGTTCAACAAGTTGTATTTATTTTTTTTTCAATTTTTTTACTTTTTTTCTGTTATCATCAAGTTTCCAATCAATTTTATCAAGTCTATCAGAATCATTTTCATTAAGTAAACAGGAATTTACTTTTTAATGAAAGCACATATTATCCTCTTAGGGAAGTGAACTTTAAGATTCTTCACTAATGATCGATTTCATCAAATTTTTTTTGATTTCTCTTTTTGTTTCTGTATTCTATTAAGTAGGTACACTTTGTGGAGACATGAAAGTCACCTATTTTCTTAATTATGAATAAGATGATTTTTCATGTGGTTAATGTATATTTCTTTAAGTTTAAGTTGGAACCTAATCATGACTTTCTTCACTTAAACTTATAGAGCTTAATCTCAATATTTACTAATCAGGAGTTGCTGGTGATTATATATGTTCATCTTATTAAGCTAGCATTTAAGTTTTTGATAAAACAGTCTAAAATTAGAATTAGTAATTACAAGTTCATTAATTTTTTATTAGTTATCTTTATTATCTTTATCTAATCTTCTTAATTGCTATTCTATGCAAAAATTCAATGATCTTCCATAAATTAAGAATTCAAAAATAAAAGAACTATGATATATTTTAAATTACATGAAATTTAAGAGTAATAATACATATGAAATATAAAGAATTACTTTATACTGTTCTCCTAATCTTAATCCTATTTAGCAAAACAAATTACCATTTAAAGTGCTTACAGTTAATTGTATTAATAAAACTAAAAATAGTCGTAGTTTCATAATATCTTTATAATAAACAAATACTAATTTTCTTTTATCTTTTTTATTTCCATTTGGTTATTATTATTATTGTTCTTTTTCAGATGTATTAAATGATATTTCATCATACATTGTATACCAAACCATCAATAAAATGCCATAAATATAAAATAAAATAGTATAAACGACTTCAGCCAATATTCTTTCAATGACTCTCTATTTAGCTGTCTAGATAGTTATGTAATTTACATATATTTTAAATGGATCTAATGCTAGCCATATTATTCTTAGGACACTAAAAATAATTGTTAAACATAATATGCAATTAAGTGGTGATCCCAATACATTTCTAATGTAGCCACATCCTCTAAAATTAGGTATTAGACTTTACTTTTAATATGATGGTATCTTATTCATTTTTAGGGAAAGTTAAAATAATTTGATAGTGAATAGTAGCAGCAAAGTGAATAAAATCAAGAAGAATCCAATATAGACATAATAGGTTTCGATATGTAGTTCACTGAGCCTCCATTAGCAATTGGTTCCAAAATATCCTAGATCACATTGACATTGATCCTCGAAATAGAGTCCATTATCTCCACAATTCAAAATTGACTATTCTTATTAAACGGAACTCATATAAATGATTTTTTATAATAATCATAAATATTAGGTATTTTAAGACTTAAACTCATTTCCCTCTAGTTTCTTGAGCATTGTCTTTAACTTTTAATGAATTGACATCATATTAACTTTATCACTCCTTGATAATTAGACATAATAATTACCTAGTATCGATTTAATGAGTTTCAGTTCCTCGTCCAACATTTTTTTATATAAATGTGATTGCATCAATCATATATTTAATTACTTGTGGAGAATTGATGCCAACTGTCAATAAACTAATTACTCCACTTTGAAGGGAATCAACTAAAATAAAAGTAGACCCAATTTTTTTTTCCAGATTGAATGAAATCGATTCCAATCTACATAATTAAAAGAATGTTTTGTATTATAATACATCTAATCCTTCATTCATGATAGTTGGACAATAAACAGCATATCTAACATTATTTTATCGATTTGTATCATCAACATAATAGTTGCCAGTTAGTAAATCAAGTCTGCCCTTCATTAAAAAATCAAAATATATTAATGCACTGCTGTATTGATTCAGAAAACAATCTAATCCAATTACTTAAAATCCTTATCTATTATTTTCCATGGTAAATCCAATTGTATCAATAGTAAAATATCCTATCAATCCTTTTCCAAATAATTTCTATCCAAGTTGATGACAAATGACTTCTTAATTAATTTTCAAATAGGTTTAAGGGGAGTATGATGCAATAGTTTATATTTCATTGGTTTTTATTTTTTCATAAGTTCCTAATATTACGATGTCACCATCTGGTTCTACTTTAAAGTTGAGAGAAACTGAATGAATTAAAGAGAGCCTGCTCAACGGTGAGCCTTCAATAATTCCACCTCTATTGGTAATTGTCATAATGAATTCATTATAAGAATTATAAAGATGAGGAAAAGCATAATGTAGTTTCTTTTTTATTTTTTTTTAGAGTAAAGCTGCAACTTGATTGATTTCCAATGGATTTAATTTTCTTATTAATTTCTAAACTTCAATCCAAGCTATTCCTCTTCCACATGATTCATCATCAACTTTTATTATCCAAGTATTTAAAGTTGGATTCTTGATAATCAGAACTGCCAAGGAATTTATTAATTCTTTTTCGTCATAAATATTTCGGATAGTTGGTGGTTAAGGGAATTATAATTCATCAAAAAGTACTTTACATCCTGATTTTGTTGAATAATATGAATGCAATTAAGGTAAGCCTGCAAATAAAGGTATGTTTAGGATGTCAGATATTTTAATATCATCATTAGAGCAAGCACCAGGGATGATATATGCTGCATAACCTCTAATATTAAATATTAATAATTACTTAGTTAATGATTTAATTCTTTTTAGTGCTTGAGGAGAGTAGTAAAGTAATTGTGACAAACCCATATGATTATTGAATAGATTATAATTTTCCTAATTTATTAAATTGATTTACAGGCCATACGAAGTGCAATCTATTTTTACAATCTGTAATGTCTCCTAGATTTAGAATCTTATAAAAATAGTCAATTAATTCAGAAGGCAGATCATATGGAGAAATATAAATAATATGGACTAAAGGATCTTTTAGATTAAAAATTCTTGTAATCTATGTATTTTCTCTTTGGGGGAATTTTTCCATAGATAGTCTCTTTATTTCTTCAAAAGAAAAGGAATTTAAATGGATTTCAAATCGTTATTATATTTTAATGAATTGCCATTCTTCACGAAATACATTCTATCTATTTTTAAATCTTTCAAGCATGAAATTATTATTTTTTACAATTTATTTTTATACTTTCTTCCTGAACAAACAAACCCTCATATAACGTTAGATGATGACAACTTTTTCAACCATAATTTTTAATCTATGATAATTTTTCCTGGCCTAATGTCCCTTAAAAAGAGCTTATATTCTTATGGCTGCTTAAACTTGTCCATCTTTTGATTTGTATAACAAAGTGGGAACTTTTAGGATTTTTTGCAGTTCTTCCCAATTTTAAAAACACTGCAATAGTTCTGCCATAGTAAAAACTTAATGTTTGTCGAATTCTTATGCTAATTTAACTACTTTTGATCCTATAATTCTGCAATCTTAAACAGAAGTCGATTAAGCAATTTTTTGTAAACTTATCAATATAGGCTCAATTTTACTCCAATTTTCATAGAATCTATTCTAAAATTACACATATTAAAGTTAATCTTGCTGTAGTAATCCATTTTTGATTTCAAGAACATATTCTTATTAAGAACTAATATTTTATAATTGTTCTGATAATGGTCTTTCATGCTCCTTGGATAATGATGTAGCCTCTTTAGCATCTACATATTTTGGCTTTAATTTATTTAGTAAAGCATTTTATTGTCTGTTTTTCTTTGCTAAATAGGTACTAGAATTGTTAGCAATAGGTTATTAGTCTGGTTATTGAATAGGTTCTTTCATTAAATCAGTTTTATAAATATGTTATGAAGACTAACTTTCTAATTATATTATTTTTGGACCTGTAGTTTCTGCCTATTCAAAAAAACTATATATTTATAATTCGAACCTTGCCTAATTATATTTGAATGCACAATTGTTTGGGTTCAGGAGAGATTGTATATCCTGCTTTTTTATAGTTCCTTAATTGACTAACTCTCCTATTCCTTTCTTATATAGTGTCAGATCATCAACTTTTTTTGGTTGTAATGACTTCTTACTTTGAAACTTGCGACTGTTGACTATTTGAATAATATGAATATTTACATACATGATATCGCACTCTTAACACTATGTAGTCCCTTAGGTTTTAGTGTTGATTTTCCAAGTGGTTCAACACTATATTATAAAAGTAAATTACCTCACTTATGGTAGTGTTCTTACATTCAGAAACTAATCAATAAATGGCAATTACACTTATTAATAAAGGTTGGTTTAAGATCCATATGCAAATGAAGGTTGTAGATTCCCTAATTAAATTAATTTAATACTGTCATTGACATTCGGGAGCTTCTAAACAGTATTATCAAAATTATTGATAATTTAATCATAGAATGCTTAGTTAACATTTGATAACCTATCCTCGAGTTATTTCAATTGTTCACTTAATTAGTTATATTGAATTTAGAGAGTAGGTGTTTATGCTAATTAATAGAAATTCTTACAATTTGGTTTCAGTTTTTAGAGTTGCTTTTTAATGATATCTATTTCTTATTGTGTTCTAATATAATATTATCCCTTATCCTCTGAGTTAATTGTTAACATTATTTATAATATTTATAATGTTTTTCATACTTTGAGAGCATAACAAATTTTCTAGTCAAATTGTTTATTAATAATAATGGGTTGTATAAATGATAAGGAGGAAGCAAAAACGAGAAAAAAGGGTCTAAAGGAAGAAGCAGACCATGAATATATTAATGTTTTAACTTAAACTGAACGAATTTCTACTGATTTTATATTTCATCATTTGGATCCACTTTCAAGTAATTCTTATTCTTAACTAGCCCAAAGAAGTTATATAAGTAAGGGAGTCTCGAAAATGAATAGTCAAATTAGAATTATCAAAATATTTGATTGTTCAACTATCCCATATGTTAAAAAAGAAGAACTAACTAACTCTATAACAAAATTAACATAAATGGTATTATGTATGTAATTATAGAAACATCTTAATGTATAAGCGACACAAAAATATTATTACCATGATAACCGTTTATATTTAGTTGGTGAATATTATGAAGGAGGGAATTTACTTAATCAATTAGATAAATTTAGTTAATTGACTTAACATGCTATGCTTAATATATTTTGTTAAATTATGGCAGGATTACAATATCTACATGACTAAGATGTAGTGCATGGGTAAGGATTTAATAATTTTAGGGATTTACGTTTAGAACATATAATGTTTACAAACAAAACGATGGAAAAAATTAAATTAATTGATTTCGGTATCTCAAATGAATTAAAAACACTCTGTAATAAATGGAAATCAAATAATACTATCTCTGAATTCTCGTTTCATTCTCCTGAAACTCTTAGAGGTACTGTAACGGCTAAATCTGATATATGGGCTTGTGGATGTCTTCTCTATTTTTTTCTCACCTCTCATATGCCCTTTTAGGGGAAAAATATTAAATCCTTGTAAAATGAAATTAAACGAGGAGTGGCTAATTTTGATGCAACAGAATGGGTAAATATAAATCCTTAGCTAAAAGAATTGGTAAGTAAAATGCTTTCACCTAATCCCAAGAGTAGACCAAGTGCATCATAAATATTAAATCATCCTGCATTATTAAATAGATACAATATAATTAGTAAACCTAATAAATAGTTATAAAAACATATGTAAGAATTTAAAGTATATAAATTAATATCATAGATTAATTCATAATTATAAACAGCTGTATTAATTTATATTGCTGAGAATATGATGTCTGATTCAGATAAAAATAAATTAATGGAAGAATTTGGAAAATTTGATTTGAATAAGGATGGTTTTTTAACCAAAGAAGAATTAGTTTAAGCATATTCATTAACAATGCCCAAGGAAAAGGCAATGCAATAAGTTAAGTATATCTTTAAAAAAGTTGATTTGAACAACAGTGGTAAAATAGATTATTAAGGTATATATATATATTTAAAATAGAATTTATTTTAGCAACAATTGATTAAAAAAAATATTTCAATAAAGAAAAATTATTGTTATTATTTTAATAAGTTGATAGAGATCATAGTGGGTAATTAAGTAAAGAAGAAGTAAAAAAAATGTTAAGGGATATGTAAATACCAAAACATAAATATGATTAATTATCAAATGAATTAGATGGAAATGGTGATGGTTAAATTACCCAAGATGAGTTTGTAACAATGATGTTAAATATGTGATATATAAATCAAATTGCAGTTTCTAAAAAAAAGCCAGTTATAGTAGTATTTATAGAAGGAATATTTATTAATTTACGACCATTAAAAGTATAACATTGTGCAAAATTATCTTCAATTAATTTTTTAGTAGTTTCAGATATAAGAACTTTGCCTTCCTCTGAACTACTTTCCATTTTATTTGCTATTAGTATATCCTTTCCATAAACATCATATCTAATAATGTCAGTACCAATGATTCCTCCAATGACATTACCCTAATATTAGAAGATATATTACAGTATGTATTCCAATTCTCATATGAAGTTCATGATAGTTTATTTGATTTCTAACTAAATTTATTGCTTCCAACATGTTTAGGGACATTTCAACAACATTAAATGCTTCTTATACCGGATCCCTCTTAAAATTATCTGTGACTCCTATTACAACATAACAATCTCCAATTGTATATAATTTAAAAACATTATGTACTTAAGTAAGTTTATCGAATTCATCAAAAAGATTCTTAAGCATAGATACAACTTCTTCTGGTTATACACTTGATGAATATTTAGTAAAACCAGCAATATCAGCAAATAATATTGTACAATCATTATATACATCTGAGAATGATCTTGATGTATTTGAATCATCTAAAAATTTGGATAAAACATGAATCGGAAGAAGACAACTTAATAAATTCATTTTATCAAGTTATTTTATTTCAATTTATTCTTAATTAAGCATTTATTTATATGAAAATAAATAACTAAGTAATTCTCTTTCTAATAATAATCCTATGGAAATCAGTAAAAAGAATATTTCCCATGCATCAATAATAAAAACTGAACTTATAATAATTAACCATGCTGTAAACATAAATGCACAAATTAATATTTTTTCTTGTACATATAACCATTTATGGGCAAAAAGTAAACAACTTGATATAATTATTTCTATTGACAAAATGACTGATTTATCCCTATCTTTATCATAATAAACACCCAAAATAATACATTATGATATAAGTTAAACAATTATTGCTTTTAATAATCTTTTTCTAGTCCATTCAAAGAAATGATTTTTAAGTAAATAAAATTCAACAATAGTAAATAGACATCCTAAAGCTCTAATGACTGCTTATTGTGCATTTGCACCATTCATTTATGAAAACACAATGAATAATGCATGGATGATAAAGAAAAGACCCAAAGAAACTCTGAGACTCTTTGATCCTAATTCTAACTCTTTTTCATAAAATTATTAAACGGTATCACTATTTTTAAAAGCATCAAATAGAAATTCTTTAGATAGAAGATACCAATTATTGTTATCTTAGATGGTAGTGCTTCTGGCTTCTAGAAAGAATTCTTATATTTTAAAAAGAGGAATAGTTTTATTAAATACTTCAGGTTTTGATTTAATGAAGAGTTCAATATCATTAAACTTGATGATTCGAATATTTTATTCAACAAATTTTTTATTATCATCTTTTTTATTATATGGAGTGAATTCTTTCAATGAAGTATCCAAATTGTTTAATGATTATTCTAGTTGAATTTCTGGTAATCCAATTAAACCTTATGGATTAGGTGATTCAGGTTAGTGGGCTATATGAGAATTAGATAATTATGATTTCTCATTCTTTTCTTATTATTATTGTGCTTAAAGATGACTAAAAATAGATTTTTGATGAATCATTTTTGCACTAGGAGCTCTTGCAAGAGGAGATTAATGATTGAGATTATGAGGAGATGTGATTTAATTGATAGAAGGCATTATGATATTCTAATTACTCATTAGATTTCGTTTAGTTTGTTTTCTGAATAATTACAATTAACTTGCTGTAAAATTAAGTGCAGCTTACTTTTAATTAACAACATTGATTTGTTAACTTGAATTTTACTACATTGATGATTAGATTTGTGGAGGATTCAATTATTGATTCTCTTCCTATTTTAGAGGATTTAATTTATAAGTCAATTGTCGTTATGTTTTTTATCTTATTGCTTAAATGCTGGTAGATTTTTGATTTCTAAAAGAGTTTTACTATTATTAATTAAGAACAAATTTTAATTTTAAATCAACTCTAGGGAGATCTGATTTCTTTTATTTGTTATTAAATGATTATTCAAAATTTCTCTTTTTTTCAATGAGATATGTATCTATTATACCTTTACCTTTAGCTTCAATTTTATTTTGTGTATATTTAATTTACTTGACATTCTTGATTTATTCATATGCTTAGGAAGAAATCTGAATTGATCCTTCTGGACAGTGAGCACACAATCTACTTGTTGTGTTGACAGTATCACCTATCAGAGAAAATTAGGGTTTAATTGAACCTATGACTCCCATCAGAACTCTACCATAATGTATTCCTATTTTGAGACCAAAGTTCTTTTAACTCAATCCCCATTTAAAGTTTGTTATTTCCTATTGAATTCCAAAAGCTAATTCAACTAATCTTTCTATTGGATTTTTGAGATGACTTTTTGATTGAAATTTTTCCACACATTGCAATCCAGAGCAAGCCATATAAGTTTTTCCTACGGTTTCAATTTTTTAGCAGTTTGTTGAAGAGCATATTTAATCAAATTATCGATATATATTATCCATGAGTTAAACGATATTTTGATCTTCCTCACTAACAATTAAATCAAAACTACACATGTCCACAAATACAATTCCAACTAATCCTTGATTTTCTGAAAAATTAACATTTCCTTGATCGACTCTACCTAACACAAATGGGGGTAATAAAAGAGCCATTACAGATTAAAATTTCTATCTTTCAATTTCTAATTCTTTTCCACAAATATAATCTTCTCTTTGCGTGACATCATCCTAATATCTCGATTATAGTGATATAATACTGAACACTACAAATAGAACAATAAGTTCTCCTAGATAAACATTATTAATTTTTGGTATTTGTGTATCATTATTAGCATAAAGCATAACTATCCCAGAAACAAGTGTCACAACTTACTGAATTACAATGAATATGTATTGATAATTAATTTATTATGTTAAGGAGAAAACAACCAAATAATAGAATATGAATCCTAATAGTTTTTCACTTCTATCGTAAACATCAACACTAATAATAAACAATCTGAAAAGAGTTTGAATAAATCCCAAATATATAACTACTTTTCTATATGTTGGGTATATTGATTGATTAATCAAGAATATTTAACAGGATGTAAAAAATATCATCAATGAAAATAGAGCTGTATGAAATTCTTCAAATCTCATAGTATAGTGGATTAGTAAAAATATGTCTAATCCAAAAAAATAGCTTAAATTGGTAATGATTCCAATAAATTTCCATTTTGACACATACATTTAAATGAATTCTAAACTATATGTTTCTTATTCGAAGTTTAGAGTATATTAATTTAGTTATATTAATTAATTCTTATTATCACCTTTATTTAAGATTGATTTAACAGATAGATCGATTTCTGAATCTTGAAACACTTTCTTTATTAAATATTGAATATTTTGAATAGGTTAGGATTCTTTTGTGATCGTTTCAAGAATGAGATTAAAGTCAATATCATTTTATGATCTTTCCAAGAAATTATTATATAGATAAATACTAAACTATGCAAATAGATTCATAACAATCTTAATCATAAGTAAAATGAGTATAGACATAATTGTAGCTGGATCACTTAAAAGTAGTTGTAAAATAGAATACTCTAAATTAATCATTTCTATTGACATATGTAATAATACAAGTAAAAGTGTGCTAAGCGACAAAAACATGGCTAAATATAACTCTTTTGATAGAAAAGCCATTCTAAATAAATGTAAAATGATAACTAAACTGAAATATATCGCTATTTCTTCTTTTGAATTATAATAGTAGAATGATAAATTATTTGAATAACAAATATAACGAACTATTGTAATGAATGCAACATCAGCTAAGGTTTCAAAAAGTAATCCAATAATAAAATTATCTTTCAAATTTAAGGATTTTTATTTTAAGGTATTTATTTTGACACATAGATATTCTTATTCAACAAATATGGTTTTTGCAGCATAAGATAGTAAGACTGCTGGAAGTAATATTTATAATAGTAATAATCTATCAGTAAAAAGTAATTATCCAATGTAATTAGGAAAAGCATAAAATGTCAATTAAAGTAGAGCAAAACATAAATTCCATTGATAGCAAATTCGTGTTGCTGCATCCTTAATTTAAAATAGTTGAAATCCTGTTTTAATTACTAAATTATCAAATTATTCTAATTCATCTAAATTTATTGTATATTGGTTCATGAAACCCATAACATCTGTTTCAATTTCCTCATGCCTTTAATATGAAAAATTACTTAGTCTGATCAAACCATGAGAACCAGAACTATAATTAACACATAAACAAGAGTAATATTCACTATCATAAAGTTTAACGAAATTAAGTAGTTTTTCCTTTAGGTTATTATTCAAATTGTAGATGATTATTATTTTATTGAAATGAATAATAAACCCAAAATGATTGGCAAGATATTTGTCACTCAAAATTAAATCAAGAACATTGCCATCAATTATTAGAGCATTATTATTTATTTTTATTCGTTCTGCTTAAACTTATGCATTTCGTCTTATTAATAAGGTTGAACTTCTTTTAAGATCTTCTTAATTCAGTGTACTTATGATCTGCCTAATTTAATAAAGAATATCTTCTCTTGATGATGATTAAAAATTATAAGTAATGGTTTCATTGTGAAGAACATTATTTTTGATACAAAAAGGCAAAACCAACTCATAGGGTTTCTCTGATTGAATTATTATTCTTGATCTATTGGTGATGAATGATTCTTTTATTAGATCTTAATTATCATTTTAACTTATTCCAAATAAACCAATAATTTCAAATTGATTTTCAGATAATAACTCAATTAATTAGATAGTTCGATCATAATCATTAATTATCAGTCCTTTTGATGTTTATAAATCTGATTCTTTAATTGCCATTTTCAGGAAGCAAATTATGATATCACCTCTATTGATCAAAAATTGAATTTATTTTTGTAAAGAAGCTTTTTTCATTAAATCAAATTTTTCATATCCAGGGATATCTTAAATAGACACGATACAAAATCTGCATAATAAGACAACTTAAACTGATTCTTTGAGTTGAAAATTATCATCCTAAATCATCATAGCAATGAATCTAGATGGTATTTTGAACATTTTATTATTTTTGGTTTCATCATAATCAATGAATCCTTGATGATAGAGTCTATAATGAATAACGTAAGAGACTTCTAAGTCATTTATTTTTAATACATAACACAGTTACTCTAATTTATTGTAACCGCATGTTTTATATGAAATTTTAAACAGTTTACTCAATTTGAGTAGTGCTTCATCTTCTGCCAAAAAATATTGATCAATTTTGAATTTTGGTTTCTTAACCCTTTCTCTATCAGTAAATACTAATTTAGAGTTTTTTTAAGAAGATTTTGGGTCATCATTGATTACAAGTTCACTTCTTGTCAAATGACATAAAGCAATAACTGTGAACAATTCAAAGTATTAATAAGGTTAATTGGATCCAAGTTCTACAAGTGTATTTTCTCTAAATATTTGAATTTATTTAACTGCTTCATCTTCAGGTTCCTAACTTAATTGACTATGTTGTTGTTGTAAATTAATATTAACTGGTGGTTAATTGAAACCTCCATCCATACTATGAAATATTTCTAAAGAAGTGCGAGGATTTTGATTAGTTAAAATAGGTGAGTGTAGTGTTTGAGTATTCTATTTTATAATAGCTCTTTTTTGAGTTCCAGAAAAGTTGATATTAATACCAGAATGAGAAGTAATACTTAATTTTTATGGTGGAACAGTTGGGCAAATAGAATCAATTTTTTCTTAAAGAATTTCCACATTCTAATCATTAACTTATTTCATAAGATTATAATAGAATTGTGTTTTCTTAAATGATTAAGATAGTATTAAATCAGGGATTAGCGTTTAATCTATTTAATAAATTATATCTCCGTGACACAAAGCCTCAATTTTGACATCAGATAAAATTTAAATATTTAAAAATACATGAGTAGTGTTCATAATTGTTGTTACGTTAACAGGGTAATAGACAGGATTTGTATCTTTGATTAAAGATTTTGTTTCTAAAATTAATTCTTTATCATTCTTCATATTAGGTGTTCTATTTTCTTAAAAAATTAATATCACATCAAATACCACTAAATAGAGATTTAGATATGAAGGATAAATGACTAAAAACTGTTAAAAACAATTAAGTAAAATTTAATTTAAAGATTAATTCGATTAATAACCAAAGTATTAAATTAGTGATGCAATTATAGGCATAATGAGATAGAGAATTAGTTAAAAGATGTTAAAATTGCGATATCTGTTTGATTAATTTTATTGTTTCTTAATAGAGAATACTTTTCTACTATACAATGATTATCCTCCAACATTAATTAGTATCCCAAATACCCATTCACTGAATTATAACGCCTAACCAAAAAAGAGAATATTTTCAGTGTTGATAGGTTCTCCTTTAGGATCTTTAGATAATTTGATATGGCCTTCAAATTATTCAAAAGTGTAATCATTATGAAATGTTATTTTCCCTTTGAGTATTTTACGCAAATAATTAAGATCGCCTTTATTTGGAGCATTCATTTCTACTTTAGTAGTCTTCATAGGTTCTTTTTTTTGTAGGTAAGCCTATCTATTGTAATTTTTAGAATAAAAGTAACCGTATCTATCACTCATGTCTAAAATAATTAAATCACCTGGACATTGTTAGTTTCTGTTTAAGAGAATGAAATCTCCTCGTTTGAGGTTATGGTAGTTTATTTCCTCAATATTTGAGGCAGGTAGGATGTCCTATTATGCATTCGTTTAGGAGTCAAGATGTTAAATACTTCTAATAGATTGTGAACGTCCTTGTTTGAGTGTACTTTAACCATCAGAAAAGAGTAAATCATCTCTCTTAAACCCCTTTAGTCGAATATACTTGATTCTAGTCTATGATACGATTTTTAGCCAGATTTGTTTTTGTTCAATAAACAGTTGCATTCCTCTAACACAAACTTCAATGAAAAAGGGAAGTAAGTACACTAAGAAGAGAATCAATCTATGTAAATATGGATTCTTACGGTGCTATTCTTCCTTCATCATCCTGTTAAGTGCTACTTAGTATTATTAACACTAGACTCCCTAAAAGAAAACAGTCAATAACATAATTTCCAAAAACGATGTCGAACAGCTCCATAATTTTCTAATTGGAAATACTCATTCGAATTTTACTTCTTTAAGATAAGTAGTCATAAATTCATATAACCATTGATTCCTGACTTCTTGATTTTCGAGGCTTTGTCCATATTCGAAAATAAGCTACAAATATTGTGATTCTCTTACTTCAATTTGTGCCTTTTATTTATCCATTAATATAATAATGAATTCTTCTCAAAAAATGAAAGACTCATAACATTAAGAAAAAGATAAGGCTAAAGTATAAAGATCAAAACATGAAGCATATGAATTACTTCTTAAGGAAGTAGAATCTGCAAGATAAGCAATTTTAGAAAATAAGCCAAATGTAACTTGTTTGTGATTCTAGAGAGCAACTGATATTGTGCAAAAAGCTATGAATGATTATAAAGATGATTTGGGTGGTGAGAGTAGTGTACTTTTGCTTCCAGGTTTGTTTATATAGGCCGAGGGATTCATAGCTGATAACAAACTTAAAAAAGCAGAAGATTATTTGTAGGTGGCATATTGGATTCTTTATCAATACAATAAGCCAAAGGATAAGGGGAGTGAGGAGGATAATAAATCTGGATCAGATATTTCTGAGGAGTAGAATGCTTAATTTAATGGTTAAATACACAAAATATTCTCAAAACTTTATTTTGCTTAAAAAGACTTCAATAAGGCATTAGCTGAAATAACAATAGCTGTATTAATTTATGTTATTTAGATTAATACTGATTCTAGCCGCTTTGGACCAGAACATGCTTAAACGAGTTTAAATTATTTCTTTATGGGATAGATATTTCAGTAAAAAAAATAGTTACCTGAAGCAGAATAATTCTTTGCTAAAGTAATTCATTACATAATTAGACATCTCAATCTTGGTATAAATTTTTGAAAAAATATTTTAAGAATGAAAATAGTTTTAATGAATAAATGCCTGATGAAATTACTATAAAAGAAGCTTTATCAGTGTTGAAGTATATTGAAGGTAAATATAATTACTATTCAGAATATTTCAGAAAATATCAGGATGAAAATGCAAAATTATATATAATGCCTATAACCTATAATTTGTAGGCTTAGGCCTTCATTTATAAGAAACAGAGAAATGATGAATAATTCAGACATTATATGGGTTTGGCTTATTAGCAATTTTTGGTGCAGTATGGAGAAAATCACAAAAAAACAAAAAAAGTTACAGAACTATAAGAAATCATCAAATAAAGAGAAAGGGAATGATAATATAATTTATGTAATAAAACGAAGAACCATAGGATGAAGGATACTCTCATGTATACAATTCCAGTCTATTTCGTAAATTGACTCCCATACAAATCAGAAAAATACTAAAACCATATCAATAAAACTAAAAAGAAATATTGTCAGAACTCTCCAATCAGATTGATACTCTTGAAGAAGGATTGAGACAATATTAAAAGGATAATACAATGATTCCTCCTACTAAATAGTAAATATTGGATTTCCTGCAGTAAAACAAAGCTTTTACTACTGCTGAATCTGCAAGTTCATTAGTTTCAGAAAAAACAAAATTAAAAACCAGCTATCTTCATGTTGATAATCTATATATGTAAATAGAGATATCATATTAGTAATTAGAATGAACATATTCCTTAAACAAAATTAGAATTAATGACAATGGCATTGTCACATAAGATTATATAAAAATAGTAGAGAAAATAAATTAAATCAGATGATTTGTCTAAGAAGAGAAAGATAATAAGTCAAATATAATCTAGAATAAATTAAGATGAGATTATTAGAAAGAAAAAAGAGGAAGAAGAGAAGTTAAAATTATTGGAAGTAATAAAGCTCTAATTTAGAAATAAGCAAGAGAAATCGATGTAGGTTAACTAACTTTGCATATGATTTCAGATCTTAGAAAGAAGTACTTTAACGAATTGGTTTCTACTGATACTGAAGAAAAATTTAAAAGAATAAAAGAGATAAATGATGTTTATGTACCATAACAATTGACTAAAGTTAAGGAAGGATGTAATATAATATTATTATTTAGATCAAAAATAACAATAAGAGAAATTAAAGCATGATTTAGTTTCAAAAAAATCTTAATTCAACTCATATTATTAGTTGTTGGCTCTTGAAAAAACAATGAGAAGAGTTGTGGCTCTTAAATTAAAACCTGAAATTAAATCATATTCTAGGTTTAAAGGGGCAGAAAAATATGCAAATTATTCTGAAATAAATAGTAAAGTAAAGAAGATCATTCACAATACGAAAACAATTGAATTTAAGGCAATAAATTGAATGATGCATTAATTTTATAATTTAATTTACTAATCAATATGTCGGATTCCTAAATGAACATTAAATTAGTAATAATAATCCTAAAACTAGTGTTCTAGCTTTTTATTTTTTCTGGATTACAAAATTCAGCAACTCAATCCCTCTTGCCTCTATGAAAATAAAGTTAAAATTTATGAACGTTTGTTACAAGAATGGTAATCGATGACAGAGGAATAGAGGTAAAATTATCATAAAACAAATTTCTTGGATCAAAAAAATGAGGAAAACAATGAATTTAAATCAAGTCAATTAATTGAATGATAAAATAATTGTGTTGTTATTATTAACTTATTATATTTTTCAAATGAGCATAAGGGATTCCCACAAAGAAAAAAATGTGAAAGTGGTAGTATTATTTATAAGTCTAGTGTACAAGCTTTATGTACTTTATGGATGAGAGAATTCATGAATATGACGCATAGTAATTGCATGAAAATAGAATCAAACTTTATGAAGATTTGCTTGAAGAATGGAATTTAATGTCAGAAGATTAGAAAGCAATTCATTCCAACGCAGTAGATTTCGATAAGAAAGCAGAAATTGACAAAGCAAAAAAGATTTTGAAAGAACACAATTAAAGAAGTTAAATTACTAAAGATGCCTAAGAATCTGCAAAAGGAGATATGAGTGAGACGAAGAAACTAAACACTAAACGTTCAGGTCGTTAGAAATCTGAAGAATAAAAGGATGAAGAAAGGGAAGAATAGATGAATTAATTGAATCGACAAACAAAGACTAAAAATAGTGTGCTTGCTCGTTATTTCAAAAACAAGAAAGGAGTTGGATCAAAAAAAGACTAATCGAACAAAACTTATCCGAAAAGAGCGCTTAGTAATTCTAAATAATAGTAATTGGATCAGAGAAGTTAAAACCCAACTCGAGATGATAAATTCTGTGAATTTAATAAGAGACATGATGACGATAGAATAATTTGTATATTGGAAAGAATGGCGGAGCAATTAGATTCATGATTTTTTATAAATTATTTAGTTTTTCATTCTTTTGACATTACTGAGTTGTTTGATTTTCGAATTCTAATTTTGGCTAAACTTTAATTTGTAGCTGGGGTCGAATTATTAACTCTTGATTCAACACTATAAAAACTGTTAGCATGATTATGGGAATGAATTTAGTATTGATGTTTGAGTAGTTTCCATGAATCAAGATTTTATATCAATTTAAAGCATTCTCTATTTGGAAATTTATTGATATTAAAGTGAATTAATAAACATATAGACTTAATAAAAGAATTTAGATAATTATATCTTTTATTTGGTACTGAATTGTTTTAAGTTAATTCTGCAAGTTACTTAATCATACTTAGCAGGTTTAATTTCATGAATAAGGTATGATTATTGAATTCAGAGCCACATTCTAGATTAAATTTAACCAATTTTAGAAATATTCCTTAAAATATTTGATTTGGTCGTTGTTGGAAACATTATTTACAAATCTCAATTAAGCAACTCCAAGTTGTAGCAGTTATCCTATTTAATATTCCAGATATTCCTCTATTAACTGCTTATTCAATTAATAAACAGAGTGTTTCACAAAGTAATATTTTACTAATATCTAATTCTATACTTTGACTAGTTTTCCAACTTATTGAATTTATTATAACTTTGCATAAATAGTCAACATAAGTTTAATAATTATCTTGAAAGTTCATATATTGAGGCTTTTCTTTAATTATCAGATTTATTAATTTTCCACATAGTATTGCACTGTTTTCTTTCACATAAGGTGTGAGTTTGATTTTAAACAAATAAATCTAAGTATTAAAATATCTTTACTTTCATTAAATTATCAAAAACTTTACAATTTTCATCTAAAAGCATAATTCCTAAAATTGATTATTTATTCTTTAAAAAGTTAACTGTATTGTATAGTTTATGATCTGCATAAATAAACTGTTAAATTAATATCGAAATAAACTGTGTCAAGTTGTAGCTAAATGGTTCATCCTTCATTAAGCTTTTGATAAATTTAATATTACTTTTCTATTTGATACTGATCCTGCTTTTATTCTTGGTCCCATTTCCCTAAGGTTACATCTTTGAGTGATAATGGATATAATTAAAAAGACATATTTCTTGAATGCTTTTTAAATAGATTTTGACTTTCTTTCATATTCGAACTTGATTTCTAATCATATTTATTTACACTCTCCTTTGTTTCTAATCTCAATTCAATCGGATTTGGATTATAACTGTAGGGGACGAAAGGATCTTTAACTGAATCTTACTCATCCAAATCAAACATAACTGATGCACTTTTTAAAACGATAAGTCTTTCTCTTTAATTTCTAGAAGCTCTCTTTTTAGAAGGTTCATTTATTATTTCAGCATTTTCTATTGCTTTTCGGATAACATCCATCATTGAGGCAGGATGATCTAGTGTTGGTGGTAATATTTTATTCGAGACTTTATGGAAAAAGGAGAGCTATTTTATAGTTTTCTTTTAAACGAAATGTTTTAATTGATCTACATCACATTTTAAGTGAACCTTTTCTTCTAAAATATAATTAAAATTGTTTTCATTCTATTAGTATATTTTTTCTTTCAATTAAAAATCAGGGTGTAGAGTAAATACATTTACCATTTCATTAGTTCTGTAATCTGGTGAACTTTAATTTAGTAGTTGTTCTCTATTTTTAGGAGTTAATAGTATGTTGATTAATTCATTAAATAAATTGGCAGCTTTAAAATATTCCCAAACTTGATCATATAATTTAGCTTTCGACTCTCCCACAGGATGGTGCAATAAATTGAACTAAGTGAATAAGTGAACTAAAAATGTTTAAGCTTAATCATAATGTATGTAATATAGGAACATATAAGGAATATTGTAATGGAGTATAAAATAAATTGTAATATCCTGTTCTTATTCTAAATAAAACATTAGTAATTAGGTTAAGTGATTGAAGTTACAATATTTTAATTAATCTTCTTTAAAACATTCATGTAAATAAGAAACTTAAATAGAGGAATAAATTACAAGCAATTTGCAAATAAGCTGGATTGACTTTTCCTATGATTGAGTGATTTTCTTCATCAGTTAATGATTGTAATGTTCTAATGGCCCTTATGTGATAAATATGAGCTGGTGTGGGTAGAAAGTGGCAATCCTTTAAGTTTGGAATATCTTTTAAATTAATTTTTCTATTGAATTCAATTTTTTGCCACTAAGATAGTAATAATTATTACACAATTGGCTGGTTCATATTTGATTGGGGAATAAATGAATGAAAGTAGAATTTCTAAATTGTCTCTGAGTTTAAACATATTTTATGAGTTAATTACGCTGCTTGCAATTCGTTTGGAAATGATGGGTACAGGATAGTTCATCTTACTAAGCCATCTTTATAATTCAACGACTACTTGATTTTCTTTTCTGATTGAACTCGATTTAGTAGGACTATCACATTCAGTAGGTTCATCTAAATATTGAACCTCTACTGTGCGAGGTGTTCTTGTGGCTATAATTTCTTCCACTTAATGGAAGATAAGAGGATTGATTTCATGAATGAGAGGCCATTTATGGACGACTCCTTGTAGACTGCCATACAATTCTACAGTAACTTTCTAATCGTGAATGTTGCCCAAGATTGCCTTATATGCTTAGACTATATGTTCGGCAACAGCTTGTCCTTCCTTTGAGTCATTTTTTGGTATTTGCTTAATGAAGAATTGTAGTTGATTGATGCATTCTCTGAATATTCCTGGCAGATGAGACTTTATTAAATCTGATAATAGTTCTGGGTCTTATTGGAACACTTGAGTGCAGGCATTTAGAAATTGCATTTGGAATAGTGTGATTGAGGCAAATCTCTCTATAATTAGTTCTAAGAGCATTTTGATATTCTGTCCAAACATTGATTGGAGCATCAACATATAGAAAAATAGGTTCTCTTATTTCAATAGTAGGGGCCACATTGATTGGAACGGTAGAAGTTGTGCAATTTATTTGCAAGCTTTAGACATAAAGTTATATCTTGCTTGTTCATTGTTAGTAGATACCTATAATATTTCTTATAATACTGCTTCTTTTAAGTATTCTGCACACTTTAATTGCATGTAGTTAAATAATGTAATAATAAACATCAAGAGGCAGAAAAGTCAAAAAAAGTTAGAGCCAAAAGAAGATTAGATCTCAAACTGAAGACCCAAAAAAGAAGTCTCTAAACAAAAAGACAAGTTTTGTGAAATATTTCATAGTGGGGCCGGGTAATAATGGAAAAATGATTGCCTAATATTTGTCTCAATAATAGTAGTTTACTATCTAATATTAGAGGCTGGAAATTATTGGAATATGATAGCGGTAAAACATCAAATGACTTTTATTTGAAATGGGTGTAGACTAATGCAGAGATATAATTTTAATATTTCAAAGAGGGATAACAATTAATCAATCACTTGCCTAATCATATGATACTTACATCAAAACAACTTATAATATAGACAATGAAAGAATATGAGAGGCAAAATAAATGTATTTAATAAACTATAGTAGAACTCACTTTTAATTCCACTCATTTTTTCCCTGAAACTTATAGGATAGATTTAACATAAGATTTCCTGAGCAATGAAGAGGATTCCTTTTTAAAAACAGATAATTCTCTTGTTTGGATCATCAAACCAACATATTTCAATTGTGGAAGGGGAATCAAATTATGTTCAAATGCAAAAAAACTTAAATTGGAGTTTTAAAGGTAAAAAATCTTTAATTTCTAGTTTAAAGAAGATATCAAATTAAATCAAAGCATCAAAGGGATTTTTGCCAAATGGAATATTTACTGTTAATTTGAGGAAGTGTATCGTGTAAAAATATATTCAAAATCCATTACTCTTAGAAGGGAGGAAATTTGATATAAGATGCTATGTTTTAGTGGCAACATCAAGACCGTTATTTGTCTTATTTTAACATGGATATTTG
Organism: Paramecium caudatum; assembly: GCA_000715435.1. Taxonomy (NCBI): domain Eukaryota; phylum Ciliophora; class Oligohymenophorea; order Peniculida; family Parameciidae; genus Paramecium; species Paramecium caudatum. The sequence continues at coordinate 251,700 of JMSD01000008.1, forward strand.
AGATTATCAGTTGATAAATATAATGTTGAAGATATGGATGATGAAAAAAATAGATATAAGCATTTAACTAATGCAGCAGTTTAAAAGAAACATCCATCATTTGGTGCATCAAAAGAATCTACTATATGGTCAATGTAATAATTCGAAGTATTGAATTCCATAAATTAGTAATATTTAAAAGAGAAAATGACTGTAACCTAAGATTAAATTGATAAAATCTATTTGTAAATGAAACGTATATTTGCCCATATTACTCGATGTGCAGCAGATAAGTTTGAAAAAAGATTAGGATTATTTGAATTAATGGGATGTGATATTATGATAGACACTAACTTAAAAGTTTATTTGATTGAAATGAATACAAATCCAGCTTTATTTTTAGGTATTTTGAATATTCAATCTAGATACTACTACTTAATCTTAAGTCATTCCACCTGTGGTTTATTAAACATTAGATTTGGTTACATATTTAAATGAAGAAAGAAATAAACCTATTGAAAAAGCATTGTTAAATCCTAATAAATTAAAATTAGGGGGATGGGAAGTCATACATAATGAAGTACTAAACTATAACTTAGTTGCTTAATGATTATTGAAACAATTATCAGAATGCTTATTATGTATATATCAGTTTTTTATTATCTTATCAATTAAATCTTTTGTTTTCTCAGTAAAATTATTTGAAATAGATACAATTTCTTTTTCATTCTTTTTCCCTAAAGTTGTTTTTAGTACAGCTATAATATTAATATTAAATACGTTGACTAGTTATATTTTTAAACTTAAAGGTCTTAAAATTATTAAATTTCTTTGTTGCTTCATCTGCATCCTTCTTCCATTTTTCATTTAACTTTAATGTTGAAGTTATCTGTAATTGATTATTGAAAGTTAATTAATACAATTAATCTAAGAATTCTTCACTTCCAATATATCTCTTTAATAACGAACTTATTTGATTAAAGTAAATACATTTTATCAGTATGTGTTAGTTATTGATAGTTTACATCACTATCTAATTATTGATCAGAATATCTATGATTCAATAAGAATTTTTTCTATTATCCTTATCTAAAATGAACTTCTTTTTTCATCTCAGTCACACAATCTAGAAGTATTTGTTCAAGTTCTCCTCTTTAACAATTTTATTATGATAATTCTACTTTCAATTATTAGGTAATAGATTTTTCTCTTTATAATTATAGTTTAAGTTCAGCAATTATATCTTTTTTAGTTATTTCTTCAATCTTAACATTATTACACTAATACCTATTACATGTTATCTTAATTAAAGCGACTTTGTTATTGAGATGATAATTCTCTTTTGAAAAAATCATGTTAAGTAGACTGTTAATCAGGCATTTTACCTGATAATTAAGTTTTGTATCCTTGTTTCCCTGATGAAAAATCTCTCCTTGACACCTCAGTATTCTCTTCCTTTGATGCAGTCAATAAGGTTCCATCTTAAGTAAGTGGTCTGTTATCTAACATTTTTTTCATAATGCTTCTTTAATTTATGTTTCCTACAGAACCCAACCTTTGAACATTTTTCTATTCTTCACTCTTTTATTTGTAAAGATAGAGTAATTCATATTTCAATGCTTTATTCTCCTTTTTAGAGTCTACAATCATGTTATTTATACCTATAACAAATCCCTCATAATAAGCTTTCTCTTCAATAGTGATTTTTAATTTAAACTTAAGCTCTTCTATTGTGCGTAACTGTTCCTGACATAATTTATCCAATCTTAAGGCTTCTTCTCTAAAGTAATCCCTTTCCTCTTCTAAGATTCTTTTCTTCTCGTCTGCCTTTTATCGTAGAGCCTCTTCATCTATCTTTCTTTTCATTGCTTTTAGTTCTTTCTGAATTTCGGTCATTTGTTCTTTATATGCAATCATGAAATCATCTTCTTGTGATTTGATAATTTTATCAACTTTCCCTTAGAGGTTCTAAATATTTGGTATATTACATCTATAATATCCTAAAGTTTATTGTAATCCCTCTCGATTTCTTTGCCATATTTATTGTTATCTTCTAAAAATACTTTCTTTTTCTGACTGTTGATTTGGGTTTAAGTTAGAAGTAAATTTTCAAACCCCTCAATGGTTGATTTATTGATCACTATGATAAATATTGTTTTACTGTTTTATGGTTCCATAAATTAATTTATGTAAACTGTAAAGGAGACAGTTCAAGCTATTTGTAACATTCTTTAATCATTTGGGATTACAAACATCGATCCTAATATTTTTAGATAGGCAAAACACAACCTTCATGAAGCTGTAATATTTTCATAACCATAGATCAAACCTATTTCAAGTATTATGCATAGTGTTTTAATATTGGATCTCTTTGACTTTGAATACAAATTAAGTGAAATTTAAAATACTCATCCAGATCCTGATGGACTTGAAATAATATTATTAGCTTTAAGGAATTCTCCTTTCATAATATATAAGAATGGAAAACCAGGAATGGATTATTCATCGAGTCGTGATTTATTACTTGTTATTGGGTAAATCTTGGCTGAGGCTGATGTATTTGAGAAATACAAAAAATTGATTGAAAAGAAAGTTGCCAATTTGAAAATCAATATAGTGAATGTTTGCAACATTGAGATTAATATCGCAAATATAAAATTCATTAGTGAAGGTAATTCACTTAAAGATTTTGAGAATCTTAATAGAATGATAAAACATCAGTTTAAGTAAATAAATTGCTTACTCAAAAGAAAAGAAGCTTAATAAAATGAAGTAAATAGAATTAACCATAGAGCAGATAGAAAAAATTATCCTTTCATTGAATTTAAAGGATTTCACTGTGGATCATTTGTTAAGTTTGTCTGACCCAGAATAGTTAAATGAAATAACACAAAATTTAAAGGAAATAATTTAATTTTTAGAATTTGAAACATCAATGCATCGTCATTAAGAGATCTTTTGGGCATGGCTAGTAAACAATAAATTATAATTAGGAAAGCACTGTAGATGAGGATAAGAAGGATGTGAGGGATCATGCCGATTATGGATTTCCAGATGAAACAATCATATTTCAACCAGGTTAGCAGATGATTAAATTAATTGAGCAGTAAATTGTAATTAAAATATCAGCACTTAAAATAAGTTATAGAGATTGAGCGATTAATTTGAATTGTTTGAATCCATATCATTATAATTTGAAGATGTTTGGGAGAAAGTATCACAATTATTGCAAGAAGATCCATAATCAGAATAAAAGTTATAATAACTGTAGCTATAAATACATAAAATTGTTGCTCAAAATAACATAAAATTAATGTCTCTTAAAACCTTCAAAGAATAAGTATTTACTGAGAAGGATCTTTTATATTGTTAGGCGAATGACTTTATTAAATATGCTTTTAAACATAATTTTTCCCAATAAAATCAGCATAATGAGAGTACTGGATTTGAGTCTAAGATTATATATTAACAAGAACATCTGCAATAAAGAATAGAATAATTTCATTAATATATTGATGATGAAATAGGAAGAGTAAGGATTCAACTTAAAGAATTAGTATTTTACCCAATAAAATGAAAAACTATATAAATTATGCAAAATTCATTTTTACTCATAAACAAGCATATAGGGTGTTGGTGTGCCAAATGTATCATATTATCTTTTTTCAATTTATATTTCATCAACTAAAGAATCATCAAAACGAAACCAACGATCTTATTAATTTTCTTTATTTCTGCAGGTACTAAATTTAAGGGTAGTATTACGCATAATAATGTCCATTGTTGCAGGATCCTGAATGATGGACTATTGCTGTTAAATTATATTCAGATGTTTTGTTATTAGTTGTGCATTATTCAATTAGAGATAAGTTTTGGAATGGGAAAATTATATTTGTATTAATTCTCAAAGCTTAGTCGAGATAATTGAATCGTTTCAATTGAATAATTAAGATCTTTGGCTGTTTGGCAATTTTTTATCTAATTCAACACATGATTTACCTTAAAGAATGGTCCTCTTTCGTGCATTTTGGGCATTTGTAATTATTTATAGTTTAAACTTTAAACTATAGTCTCATCAAATCAGTAAGTTAAATAGCACCTTTCTTTTTGAGAATAAACACATACCTACACAATTTTCTAAACTAAGTGCCAAAACATTGAATTCTTCATAGTTTACTTATCTGTATGTGCAGTTTTTACAAGTTAGTTCATTGCTAAACATACCAACAAATAAATCTGTCACTATGTTTGTTTCAACCTCCCTTTTCTTCTTCCATTCTTTCTCTATTATTTCATCTAAATTTTCGTTATTGCCAAATATTTCTGAAAAAAAGTTTTTAATTTCATCAAAAAAATTAGAAAATCCAACAGGTTTTCGGTTCTCAAATCCTAAGCTTGAAAACAGAGAAAGCAAGAATTCGTGGGCATCCTCCTAACGACCGAAGGTAAACTATTTATGTTGTTGCACTTTAAATTATGTGAATATATCTACAAAACAATGTGTGAAATTGATGAGGATTGATTGGATCTGTAAGCCTTGATTTCATTTGAGAAAACAATAAAATTAGCGATTATGTTATTTTATTGGATTGATTTGATTCAGAAAAGAGTTGAGTTCTGAACTATTCTAAACAAAATAGCATTTATAAAATAGCATTCCTAATTAGTGAAATATTTTGTTACATATAACAATTATTGCCAATATTTACTAAACCTTTAGGCATCGATTTTTAAATTTGAATTTAAGACCCTGAAACATGACTTGCTTTAACTTAATAAAATTGATCCCTATTATTTTGAACAGGTTGTTTGATTTTATAATCCCCAAATATGTTAACTTTAGAAGATGACTACCTAACATTACCAAAAGGAGTTTGTTATGGTTTTTAGTATCCACTTCTAGCTCCATAATTGAAGTATTGTGATTGTTGGTTTTGCATTAAATTAATTAATATATGCAAAGGTTCAACAAGGTTCTAAAGAAATAGGGTGAGGAACTGTTCGAGAAGAAAAATGTATAATATTCTTACCGTACCTTCAAATATTAAAAATTAATTGGAATTCTTATGTTATCAACAGTTGGAATTACGTTTGTAAAATATCCTTAATATTAGTGTGCATTTTATAGATTGGGGAGCAATTTGGATAAGTAAAAAAAGGAAAATTAAGATGATAGTAATAATGAAGATGTTTTGAATGAGGCAAGAGCATTACTGAAACACAAATTATTATAAGAAAAATGATTTTTTAGGTTTATTTAGAATTCATACCATTTTAATAATTATATCTTAAATTTTAAAATAACCTAGTCTCGTTACTTAGTAACATGCAATCTAAACTAACAGAAACTAGATAGAGCTGGACCTATCAAGTAATTAGATTGTTTATAAAATTAGGAAGACAAACTTTTATTGGAACTTATCAAACTTTACGGCTGTACATCTTGGAATCGAATAGCACATGAACTTTAATCTTAAGTGCAGGATTCCTTGAAAATCCGTTCCCCTGCAGCTTGCAGAGAGAGATATCAAAATATTCTTAACCCTAATCTAAATAAGAGTCATTGGACTGAAGAAGAAGAACAGTAACTTTTTAATCTTCAATAAACTTTTGGAAATTGTTGGGCAAGGATTGCCTCCTTAATGCCAGGAAGATCAGACTTACTTTGCAAGAACTATTTTTATGCCACTCTCCGAAAAGTTCTTCGGAGACTAAGTAAATCAGTAGGACTTGACCAATGTATATTCTTTATTTACTTTTAGCTTCTGACCTTCTAAAACAAATCAAACCAAGTGTTCTAGGAGGTATCTATTGTAATGATGACTCCTATAAGAATTTCACAATTGGTGAAGAGGTTAAGAAAGATTTCTAGAAAATGATAGCTAAGTACAGGCATACTGAGAAATCGCAATTGAGATTACTGACTGACAATGAGGTTTCATACATAAAAACTATGCTCAACTTGCTCTTTAGTATTAAGTATGTTTTTAAAAATATGTATAGCAATGATTACATCACTAGTAAAAAGAGCAAAAGATAAGATAGATAAGACTCATATGACAATGTGAAAGTTAAAACTATTACAAAAAAGGAAAGTAAATTAGAATCTAAACTTTCCATTAAATTTGATAATTCAGACGACATCTAACAATAACATTTGACTCCTTAAATCTAATAAAACTAGTCTGAAGTATAACCTAAAATCATTCAGCCTGTATTTAGTGTATTTATTCTAGTTATCTATTTAATCACCCTAATAAATCATGGCATTCTAAATCTAGCCAAATCTAAGTATTTGGCCATTCTAATCCATGCAATAATATTAACCCATTTAATATATATCATACGCTTAACCATACCCTTAATTTGCGTACAGTTATGCATTTATGATGTGATTATTAAATAAAACATAGAATTCTAAAATATAATATATGAAAATTAATCACAGAATCTGTCATTATTTGGCTTCTCTTTCCTTGAACTTTGGTTTTATGGGTTTCTTTGGTCCAGATCGTTTTTAAATTGACTTTTTTATTGATACAATATTACCTCTATCGCTTGTTTTTTAAACTCTTCTTCTTAAAACCATCTTTATTTCATATCATTATCTTCCTCATTAAACGAGAGTACATCTTCAGGACATTCCTACCTGAATTATGATGCTTGAGAATAATAATTCATGATATTTGCATTCTCATATGCTATAATATTATTGAGATCATCCACTTAAGATGATAATCCATGGACTTCTCCTTTTTCTAATTTTAATTATTCAGCAATTAATCTTGCATATTCTTAGATAGCATCTAATCCTTTTTATTCTAATATACCCAAAAAATGAACCATATTTTCTTCTGTAATGGCGGCAGATTCTAAAATTTTACTTATATTTTACTTAATTTTTTAATAGTTTCTTCATCAACATCTATAGCTTAAAAGACTTCTTCTAAATATTTTTTAATTAGATTGATAGTCTCAATAGACTTTTCATATTAAGCCTTCAAGATAACTTTCTTCTTTTCTTCCTATTAAATTTTATTAGACAGTGCCATTTTTTATTCTCTTCTTTGATTATCATTTGTAGCTCCTTTTGTTGAATACATTTAGATTTCAGCTTTTTTCTCCTCAATCTATCGTTCTAAGTCTTCAACAGTTTCTTGTAACTCCTTGACAAATTATGACATAATTTGATTGTTTTAATACAATTCAATAAAGACAGTTAAAAGTTGTTTACTCTCTCTTTCTTTCTTTTTATCATGTATTCCAGTTTCTTATTTAATTCTTTCAAAAGCATCTTTGATTTCTTATTCTTTTGATGCACTCAACATATATTCTTTGTCAATTTGAGCATTTGATGCAGATTTCTACCTTATAATTTCTTAATTTTCTGCTATTTATTTCTCCAATTTATCCAAATATTCTTATTCTTTTTTTTTGCTTTAAATAAATGCTTTAAACTTTTTATCATGTTAAATTTTTTCATTCAATTAATCACATTCTTATTCAAACTCCTTCTTTTATGCCTCAGCTTTCTTTTGTAATTTTGTTAATTCTTCTTCTGCTTTATTTCTATAATAATAAGCCTATCCAGCTGATTTAATTGTTTCTTCTACATTCTTTTTCTTATCCTCTAACTCTTTTTCCAATTATTTTGAAATTCTAAAAATAATTATATAACATACTCTTCAACCATGTTCTTTTCCTTTCTCAACTAATTGATTTTTTCCCTCAATTATTTATTATGAGCCACTATTTCGTTGAGTTTTTGATTGGCCTTCTCTAACTTATTTTCATGAACCTAAATCTGATGCTGTTGTGATTAGAGATTCTGTTTAATAATTTATTAACCATTCTTTTCTTATCGATATTCTTCTATTTTTTGGTCTTATTATTCTTTTTGTCTGGCTTATGCTGATTTGATTTATTCATCTAAATTTTTCTATCTTATAAACAATAATTACAGTTTCTGCTAACTCTGCTTCTATTTTTTGAATATATGTTTTCTCAACAGGTGAGAGAACAAAATATTTGATGAGTTGCTACATATATGGAATACTTACCACCAATTAATCACTGCTTAGTTACTTAACATCTTGATCAATCATTTACTTTATTTGGATAAGGAGTTCTTGAAGTTCTTTCAGACGATCCTTATCTAAAATGGTAGCTCCATATCTATCTAACTCATTGAGAGGTGTGGTTTTCTTTTTATCAATTTCAATTTCGATAGTGAGATATTTGGGACCTAATTGAAAGGCTTTTTAGATATATTTCATGATATCCTTCTCCATGGAGGACATCCTAAGGTTATTCGAATATTACATCAATATTTTTTTGTATGTTCTACGTTTGAGTGACTCGATGTCTGACAGTTTCTCTCCACCTTTGGAAACATCGAATGATTTTTGTGTTTAATTCATTAATTAATGGACTCAAAGAATCGGAGATAGTCTTAGGAAGTGGTAGAATAAATTCCTCAACGAAAAGCCTAAAGAGTAGCAGGTATTCAGTAGGCAGGAGGAGTACAATAAATATATGAAACATTTACCTAATGTAATAAACAGTAGGGGAGGCCAGATATTATCTTCATTGTGATGTGCTTGAAATTGCACTTCGTTTTTAGCTTTCTTAATGACGCACAACTGTAAATTAGACAATATTCTAGTAATCATTTGGCAAGTCAAATGTTTTATTGCAAATTGAGCAAAGGGCAACATATAATCAAATAAGGTGATAACGCGAGTTCTTTCTTCATTTTGGGTATTGAATAAGGTTATTTGTTTAGAGAAGGGGAGAATTCAAGTAACCATCAATGGATTACCAAAAAAGTAATTAACATCAGGGAATGGTTTAGGGGAGTTAGCATTATTATATGATGCCCCGAGGTGAGTAGTTATTTATGTTTAGGAGTGCTACATGTACAGCTATAGATGAATGTTTTCTTTGGGGAATAGATAGAGCTACATTTAGGAAGACAGTTGAGTAGATAATGAGAAGTGAATATGAAAGAAACCGAAAATATCTGGAAAATGTCAAATTTTTTAGTATTTAATATAGTGAATAGATTAATTGACCAAAGAGCAAAAGGATGCTATTGGTGGTATTTTAATATCTTAACGATTTTAATCTAATCAAACCATTGTGAATAAGGGAGATTAGGCAGATTCATTTTATATAATAGCTGAGGTAGTGATTGTTATGCAAATAAGGGCAAAGTGGGAGTGTATGATGAAGATGGTACTTTAATTCGTGTATTGTGCTCTGGGGAATCGTTTGGTGAAAACGCTCTTTTATCAGATAATTGTGTAAGAGGAATGACAATAAAAGCAATTGATGAATCACGGGTATTGGCATTGGGAAGGGATACATTGACAAAGATTTTAGGAAATGGAGTATAGATGATCTTTTATAAAAATCAATGTAAATGGATTTTGTAGAAATCTCATATTAATCTTATTATTCATGTTGATAAATTTATTGATTTATTAACTATTCGCAAGGTTCATAAAGGAGATGTAATATTAAATAAAGGATAACCATATGGTGATTTAATTATTTTAATAGATGGAAAAATTAAAGATGTAAAAATAATGAAATTATTAGTCAAATGATATTGTTTGTTAAAATGGTGAAATATTATGTATAAAGACAATAGAATAATAAGGAGCACATGATAAAGATTATATAATGGAGAGTGATGGTAATATAGCTATGATAGATTATACTGTTGTTAAAAAATAATTTGGTGAATAAGTAGAATCAATATTTATTATAGTAATAAATTTTATAAGTACATACATAAGAAACTACACATAAAGCTCATAAAATAAAAGATTATACATTATCAGATTTATTGTATTTGAAGACTCTTGGTTGTGGTTAATTTGGTATTGTGTATTTATGTTAATTTAATAATGAAGACACACTATTTGCTTTAAAAATAATAACAAGATTTAATATAAAATAGTTTGGTATTACTAAGCATATTGAATCAGAAAGAAGAGTATAATCATTACTTGATCATCCATTTATAATGCATTTCTTTCGATCTTTTAAAGATCTTAATAATGTTTATTTATTGAGTGAATATTTACCTGGAGTTGAATTATTTGATGCTATCCGTGATATCGGATTACTTAATAGAAGTGCTTCTTAATTTTATATATCATAGATGATTCTATAAACTGAATATTTACATACAGTTCATTAGATAATATATAGAGATTATAAACCAGAGAATTTAATAGTAGATGATACAGGATATTTAAAACTAATAGATTTTGGAACAGCAAAATTAAATTAAATTGGTCAAAAGACATTTACAATAATAGGAACACCACATTATATGGCCCCTGAAGTAATAAGTGGAAAGGGTTATAATCAAATGGTAGATTTATGGAGTATTGGAATAATGCTTTATGAATTTCTTTGTGGTGGTCTACCATTTGGAGAAGATGCAGAAGATCCATTCGAAATATATAAACAAATAACAAAGAAGAGTCTATCTTATCCAACCTATATGTCTGATAAATCTGCAAAAGGTCTTATAGAATAACTTCTTAATCGTATTCCTGAACTTCGTTTGGGTGGTTCATTTTAGGCAATTAAATAACATCCTTGGTTTTAAGACTTTTAATGGGAATTAGTGATATCTAAGAAATTAAAACCACCATATATACCACCAATGAATAAAATCATAACATTAACTTAAGCAGCTATGATGAAAAAAATATCATTAGCTGAATAAATGAGTAAAGATACATCATACTTTAAAAAGATATAACCTAATCCTAAAGATAGTGAATGGGATAATGAATTTTGAATAGTGTCATTAATTTGATTTGTTATTATCTTTCAAAATTATTCTTGTAGGTTATATTCTATTTGGTTTTACTCCATAAATATCATCTTCATCAACATATTTCCTTCTTTATAATCTTTTTATTTCCACATTACTTTAATATTGTTTTTTCTATTTTATCACTTTTCTTGAATTTATGAATTGAATATCATCATCTGCTTAACGCATATCTATTTTTTCTTTTGTAGCATAATCTAATATTAAATCATATTCCCCCTTCCTCTAACCATATATTTCTGTAAATGTCTTATTAGATTTTACTAAACTATCTAAATATTTTTTTAATGAACGGCTTCGATCAAGAATCAGTTTTTCACTAACATCCTAATGTTCTGAGACTGCTCTCTATCTCTTATGAGTTTTTGCTAAATTAACATTATAGTACCTTTTGTTGACTAAATTTCTTAAAAAGTTTACTTATCCAAAGGATATTCAGGAAAGTCAGTACATTAAGGTCTTTCAGCTTGCATTCTTCGCATAGCTTAAATAGAGTTCCATTTTGCAGATGCTTAGGCTGAGGCAGACAAACCACTATAAAGTATGTTTTGCACAGCATGTTAATCATTGTGAATCTCTTGAATACCCTCAACCACGAATCTCTTTTGGTATTCCTGAATGTAATGCTGCTTGATTCTTGATAATCCAGGTGAAATCTCAATTTTCTTTGGATTTATGAAACTTTCATCCTTAAATTTAGCTGTGTTTTCCTGGGGAAGATCCTTGTAAAATTGATCAGCTAGTTAAAAACTCATAATCTTCCTGATGTGCTCTGTTAGATCTTATTATAAGGTTTATGATTCTCTGATTTTCACACGTGCTGCAATTCTCATTGGATGTTTCTTATATCTACCAGCATTCTCACATGTGCTAGCTGATTGATTCCTCTTTAGTTCCTCTTTCATTTTAACGAATAATCAATTATATTAATTATAAGTCTCTCAGATCATTAAGAGACAATAAAGAACTATAAATTTATTTAAAATAAGATAACTTATTTATACTAATGGGTTGCGGATCATCTGATAATAGTGCAATACAAGCGCCGGGTAACAAAAGTATTTTCTTTTTTTGAAATAGCTACTAAAATCGAGGACGCCAAATTTACTCATCAGGGGTTTGTAACTGAAAAACGTGGAAAAATTACTGCTGATTATAATTTAGTATAACCCTGTCTGGGAAAGGGTAACAAATTCACTGATTATAGGTGCTTTTGGTGAGGTTTATAGAGGAATACATAAAGTTACAAATTAAGTGAGAGCCATTAAATTGATCAAAAAAAGACTTATGAGTGCAGAAGATTGTGAAATGCTTACTCGAGAAGTGGACATACTAAGATAACTTGTAAGCATTATATTAATTTAAGGACCATCTTAATATTATTTCAATATATGAATTTTATTAGGACAATGAATATTTTTATATTGTAACTGAACTCTGTTAGGGAGGAGAATTATTTGATAGAATTGTTCAGGAGAAGAGTTTTTCAGAAAAAAAAGCAGCAGAAGTTATGAAATAAGTTTTAAGTGCAATAATGTATTGCCATGAAAAAAACATTGTGCATCGTGATTTAAAACCAGAAAACATCCTATACGAATCAAACAATTCTGATTCCTATGTAAAAATTGCTGATTTTGGAACAAGTCAAAAATTTAACCCTGATAAAAAAATGGATTAAAGGGTTGGAACTCCATACTACATTGCTCCTGAAGTTTTGGATAGAAAATACAATGAGAAATGTGATATTTGGTCTTGTGGAGTCATTCTTTTTATTATGCTTTGTGGAGGTATTCTAATATTAAATAAGCTCCCCCATTTAATGGCGATGATGATTATCAAATTATGGAGGCAGTCAGAAAAGGTTAATTTCGATTCAAGGAATAGGAATGGAAGTAAATATCAAATGAGGCCAAAGATTTGATAACAAAAATGATAGAAAAAGACACTAGAAAAAGAATTTCAGCAAAGGATGCAATGAATCATGAATGGATCAAGTAATATTGTGCCAAAAGAGAAGAGGATCTTCCTTCCCTCACTGAAGCTCTTTAGAGGATTAAAACTTTTAGGGTATAATTTGAGTATATTAGGTTGAAAAAAAATTACAAGAAGCAGCCTTAATGTTTATGGTGAATTTTATTGCAACAAAAGAGGAGAAGAAAGATTTATTAGTCTAATTTTAAGCATTAGACACTAATAATGATGGTAAATTAAGTAGAGAAGAATTAATTAATGGTTATAAGAAAGTTATGAATGACATTGATGCTGAAACCTAGGTTGATGAAATCATGAAAAAATTAGATGCTGATGGAAGTGGATCAATTGATTATTCAGGTATTAGAATTTATAATAAAAAGAATTTGCATATGCCACAATAAATAGAGAAAAACTTTTAGCAACAGAAAGATTATTGCAAGCATTTAAGATAATTGATAAAGATAAGAGTGGTGCAATAACCAAAGATGAAATCAAACATGCCTTTGGATAAAATTCTGGTATTAGTGAAGAAGTTTGGAAATAAATGATTTAAGAAGTTGATTAAAATTCTGATGGAAAGGTATTATGTTATGTTATCTAGTTAACATTTGAAGAATTTAAATCTATGATGATGAGAATCACACAGAATTGAAATATAATAATCATAATTTAATCAATCTCAATTTATTAGCTCTTTTTTCATTATTCTAAATGTTACATCTCGTATTGAGTGTTCCATGAACTAAGAGCTTTTACAACTGTATTAGTTTTCAATTTCACAAAAGGGGTCAACTTACTCTACTGAGAGCTTGTTTTTATCAGGTAGATTTTTTATTTTTTCAGACTATAATATTAAATTAATATACATCCAATTGTGTTTTAATGAACGAATTCAATAAACTATTTGCTATTGATTTTTACAAAGGATATTTAAAATTTTCAATCAAATAACAATGTCTAGATTTATATTATGCAAAATCGAATAATTTTTAACTAAATGCATCGAAACTACTTTGTAAAAAAGATAATTAAGTTTTTTTCCTCAAACTAAAGAGTATATGTTCATAATGTATTGTAAATTTTTAAATCATTTAAATCTTGATGATTTTTTGAATATTTGTGAAGGGTTTAAAAAAGAATGGAGTAATAATCCATGACATCAATAGTAAGAAAAGTGCCACAATTATAGAGCAATAAAGAAAATAATTAATTTGATAGATTACTTCTTCTTGAAGGATATGAGCGTACTAAATATCTGCTTCAATTTATTCAATGCTCTGAAATCTAAAAAATAGGAAAATAAATTACAAAATGAGATAAAATTGATCATACATGTTAATTATTGTAATGATGAGATCCTGTTTGAATAATGTGTTGTATCGACAAAATTAGTGTATCTGCAAATCACATTCCGTTTTTCCGGCCCCAGTTTTTTCTGCTTCTGCCAGCATTTACTACCAGTCTTAATTATCGAAACCAGTTTTTGTTGTATCATAGATGAATACCTCTTCATGAGATAAATCTATATTTTATTAGATTACTAAGTTGCTTAATATCATTTGCCCATTGAGATTGACAATAATAATATTCAAATCTTTATATCTTAGTAATTCTTTATAATGCTGCAATGTAAGATCGATTCCAAATATTCCTTGTAATGCTCCATACTAATCTGTCAATCCTTGTGTGAGTGTGAATTCATATTTTAATGTTTCATAATCTTAGTATAACCCTGAAATAACGGTTGAGTCATTTTTCTTTGTTTGTTCAATCTCATCCATTTACTCAGTATACCAAAGCCTTTCAGAGGGAAGGTATGAATCGGGTACAATCTTTGGGGGATTGATTGCAAAATACTGTTCATCTGAGATAAAAGTAAAATACATTGTTTTTTCATTCCCAGACAACATAGGCAGAAGAAGGGTGTTCAGTAAGTTATAGTATCCAGATACGTGATTCCAGAAATTAGAGTGTGAATGTGTTGTTGAGTTTGTAAATGTTTCACAAAACATAGGAAGTTTTGAATAATAAGCAATTGCTTAATCTGATGAACATTCTAAAGAAAATTAGTCCTTAGCAGATTATTGATCACTGCTTATTTAGTATAATAAGTTAATCTTATCTAACACTCTAAATCCTTAGACTAAAGGGTAATAAGCTTAATGAGTGATGTATGAAGATTGAATATTAATTTGTTTAATGTTTGTTTAAATCTCCATACTCTTTGCAATTTTTTACACAATATCATCCATCATTCTTCTGTTGATTATTTGAGAACTCATAATAAAGAGAAAAACAATGCCGAAAATAAATGACTAGATTATGAAGGTTTATGTTTGTATTTTTAGATTTCTAAAGAATTAGAAACTATGGATGCAGTTATTGACAATTAATATTTTTTTCATTTAATATTATATAGTTAGATTTATTTTCAATAAGCAAAATATCTAAAAGTATCAGTTTTTCCAATGAGTTTGACATTCTCATCAGTCTCACTAACAATTGAAGTTTATATAGTTTATGCATTAACATTCTTCATGACTGGTGAGGGTATTATTTCATGATTTTAGTTTGCTTAATATTCAAATGTATCATGTATATAGCCTGTCAAAATAGTTTGATTGCCGAGTTTGAAAAGTAAAGTATTCAAACTGGATTCTTTCAACTTTTAAATAATCATAGATACTTACATTTTTTAGTAATTCTTTCATTTAAAAAAATTCTAAGAAAAGTTATTTTCTTGGATATCTGAAATTCTCTACCAAATGACAATTTAGACATTTTTTGTTATTGATATCCGAAATCTTGGTCCTTAGGATCTTTAGTGCTTGATTTAGAAATGAATTTCTCTTATCATCGCATGCCTTATAACACTATTACTACCAATTTGGAGAAGCAAACTTACATCTTATTTGGGTGTTGAGTAATTATTGCATCTTTTTGAATGGCCTAAAAAATAAATACATTCCTATCCAAGTGCAGATTAGGAGGAACGCTGATGTAAATATTAGATATAGCAGCACATGTGAAAAGGCTTTAATCACTTACAATTTACTAGCTTCAGCTTTTGCTATATTTTCTTATTGTAATGTGATATTTTGAAATCTAATATTAGAATTATGATACATTATGAGGTAGAAATCTGATTGAATATTTAAAACATGTAAAATTATATCTAATTTGAACTTTGAATTGAATCTACATAGATGATGCAAGTCAAATGAACAGCTATTAATAAAACTTAATTTCAAGACCGAATTTTGAATTTCTATCCAATCAGTTTCATTGAATCCTGTGATATTTTACTGAAATATTTCGACTGCCTAGTTTTTTAAACTAATATTTAATTGTTGTTCTTGATTTGTACTAATTATTTAACCTAAGGGATTTACTATAAAATAAACAAATTATTTTTGTTGAAGCAGATTTGAATAAACACTAAAACTAAGATCATATCCAATAACAGCATCTATATTATGAGAAATAAGAGATTGAGTAAGAGTGAAACTATAAAGTTCAGAACCAAATGATTAATAGATGTTCGAGACAAATGCATCGTTATTTGAATCTTTTGCCTATTGAATATGATTAGTGAACCAAGGTCTGAGGTGTGGGTTATAATTTGGATAATTGAAGATGGGAGGACATGAGGCAAATAGAAAATTATCATCAACATTAGTTAAGTATATATCTTAAGCATCCATGATTAGAGGCATTAAGAGAGTGTTTAGAAAATTTAAGTAAAGATAATAGTAATTTTTATTCTTAGCATTTATTTCATCTTAATAGTAGATGCAGAATTCAGATAATTTTAAAAATGTGTTATTACTTTCTTGATGAGGTTTTCCATTAAATAAAGGACAAATTAATGGATTTTAAAAATTGTTAATATTGAGGTTTGGGAGGAAATCATGATAAATATAGTTGAGTTCAGACAGCAGCTGAAATCCTCTAATTAAAGGCAAACTGACCTGATGTTAGAAGAGATTAGTTTGAATTTCATTTTGCTGAAAGTTTTATTTAAATAGTAGCATATCAGCTATTTCAGAAATCATTGAGTCCATGAGTATTCTATTAACAGTAAGGACTATTGCTAACAAGCCAAGAATAACAATGACAATTAGTAATTAGAGTAGGGATGTGGCCCTTCTGAGGGAAAAACATTAACATGACCTTGTAAATTTATTCATATAAATAAATAAGAGTGTAGAAATTTAAATCTTTATTTTATTGTAAATAAAATATTGAATATTAATATCAATGTAACAAGAACAATCATCATAATTAACAATCAATCATTTTCAGCTTTGTAAAGTGATAGGGAAAGGATCATATGCAAAAGTGATTTTAGTAAGAAAAAATGACACTGGAAAATTGTATGCTATAAAGGCTTTAAAAAAGAAATATATTTAGTAGAAAAGATAGGAGGTACTAAATAAATTAATTTTAAGGAACATATTATGGTGGAAAGAAATGTTTTAGTATAAGCTGATCATTAATTTATTATCAAATTGGCATATTCATTTTAAAATGAAAGAAAGCTATACTTTGTATTAGAGTACTGTCCAGGTGGAGAATTATTTAACTTATTGCAAAAGAAAAAGAAACTAACAGAAGATTAGTAATAGTTATAATAATTTAGATGCCGATTTTATGTCTGTCAGATCATTCTAGCCATAGAATATTTACATGAAAGAAATATAATATATAGAGAGTATTAATGTTAATTATATTAGTTTGAAACCAGAAAATGTTTTATTGGATGCTGGAGGCTATATAAGAATAACAGATTTCGGATTATCTAAAAGAAATGTTGTATCAGATAAAGATGCTTTTTCTGTTTGTGGCACACCAGAATATTTGGCTCCAGAAATATTAATGAAATAAGGACATGGAAAAGCAGCAGATTGGTGGACATTGGGATGCATTATATTTGAAATGGTTACAGGAATGCCCCCTTATTATTCTAATCAAAGAAGTGAATTATTTGAACAGATTAAATTTTAATTCCCAAAATATCCATAATCATTGAGTCCTGTATTAAAGAACCTTTTAGAAGGATTATTTTAGAAATAACCAGAAAGTATATTACTACTAAATTATAGAGCGTTTGGGATATAATGGTGCTTTTGAAATAAAGTAACATCCTTGGTTTGAGAGAGTAAATTGGGATTATGTGATAGAGAAAAGATTAGAACCACCTTTTAGACCAAAATTGACAAGTGAAGATGACACATCAAATTTTGATTAAGTATAAAGAGAATTAATTAAAGGAATTCACTGAATGTACACTTGGTTCCTTTGACACAGCAAGTTCAGAAGGAAAAATATACTACGATTTCAGTTATAAAGGAAGTAGTATGATTAAGGAATGATTAAACCATTATTAACAAATATAAAATTTAATTCAATTATCTATTATTGGATTACCTTCTTGAAATCATAATTTTTTTTGAATCAATCATTTGTATTAAAATTCAATTTCGTCTAATTTCATATTCCATTTTAATAATTAATATAAAACTTAAATATAGAAGATGTTTATAACAAAAAACTTACTAAACTAACATATTTTCAGTAAACTTAAACTTAGAACATAGGTGTTAATATTTTAAGTAATTATATAAATTCTTATTGGAACTTTACTTGCTGTTATTAGCTATTTAACCTTTTAATATATAGTTAATATGTTTTTAGATGTGTCAAGGAAGCTTTATGTGTTGGAATACTATAAAAAAACTGATCTGATTACATATTTATAAATAAAGAGTTCGAAGGAGGTTCTATTGAGGAGTTAGAATCATCTTATTAAGTCTGACTTGCTATATTAATTTATTTAGAGAGTGAATATTCGTGAAGTATAGCAGCCATTTAACTGTTTAAATTATGCCGATCCAGAAGACTAATATTAATATTAATAGACATTCTGTTATGGCTTCTTTGGTGATGAAACATATCCAATTACAAAGAAAGATGAACTCGCAATGAATTATAGTGCATTTCTTACTGAGTGTCTCCCAATCATGGATATGGATTTAGATTTATTATACTCAACAGTTGGGGATTAGATGTATTTTTCCATATGGCCTGGTGATCCTTTTCCGAATTATAAACCACATAGAAGAATTTGGTATACAAATCATCTTTAATAAATTGCAGACAAAAATTACAATTTAACATATTTTAGTGATCCTTACATTCTTTGGACCTGGTTGATATTTATGATCACATAAACAAGAAATCTAACGAATATTAATGGACAACTAGATGGGGTATTTGGAAGCGACTTAAATTTCAGTTTATTCCATACACTTTCAATAAAATAAGAAAATGTAAGCTTCTCAATCATAGATTAAAGTGGAATGTATTTACTTAGTCAATTGAATTTAAGTTCTGAATATTATCTTTTTGATACTAATATTTCAGGTTTTAATTAGGAAGATTATTAACAAATAAATAATTCTCTAAATTAAGTACCATTTTAAAACAATTGTACAAAAATTAGTTCATTATATTAAAATGAAAGATTATGTAGATATAATTCTAAAGCAAAAACTGAAGAACTTATTGTAGCTAGATACTTAGAGCCAACAAATCTAATTTTATTAATGTATTTATTTAATAAATTTAGATAAGTTGATCTACTGGAAAAAGAAATGGAGTTAACAACAGAATTATCAGATTTTTATGCTGGTTTTTTATCATCATATTATGCATATATATACATTAGTGTGGTTACTATATCATTTTCAATGGTATTAAGTGCAATAATAATCTATGTAACTTTGAGTCCAATAACAAATCTTATTTTATATACATCTTAGCTTATATTTAAGGAGGCTGACTTAATGCAATAACAAGTGCATTAAAAAGTTCACCTAAAATTTGCAAATTATACATCAAGAACTATCCATAATTTGCATTCTGCATTTCGGAAAATGAACTAAGCATTGACATATAGTAAACGTGGAAGGAGAAATAATTAATGTATAAATTTAGAAACAATACAATATCCATCAAAACCTGTTGAATAATTACTATTAAAAACTCAAAATTTAAAGGTAATTAAATCAAATATCAAAGGATCATTCTTTAAATCATTCATTTTTTCAAAATTTTAAACCTTTTTAGTACTTTAAATTGAAATTCTTTAAGAGATGGCTTACATATATTTGATATTATATTTTTATATGAAAAAATTTGTCAGACCTTAAAACTTGGGAGAAGTTTATCCTAAATTATTTAATTGGGATCCATTGGTTTATGGATTACCAAAAGGATTTGCAATGACTAATTTTACTGAATTAAAGGGATGTGGATGCAAAGTGCCTTAAACATAGTTACTTAGATATTTAGAACTGATAGGCAAGGGAGATATTGGAACAGAGACACCAGATGTTTCTGTTTATAAGGTAAAAGGTGCATCAAAATATTCAACAATTTCTACAATAGATTACTTTTATCCTTTGGTAGAGAATCCATATGCACAGGGAAGAATTGCATGTTGTAATGTTTTAAGTGATTTGTATGCGATGGGTGTTACGAAGGTGGACACAATGTTAATGGTGTTGGGAGTATGCACTAAAATGACAGATAAAGAGAAAGAGATTTCAACATCATTAATGTTAGAAGGATTTAATGATTGTGCAGCAGAGGCTTCAACATCAGTGACTGGAGGTTAAAGTGTATAGAGTCCATGGCCATAAATGTAATAAGTTTACTATGTAGTGGAGGAGTTGGAATTGCAACAAATCATAAAGATGACTTCATAATGCCTGATGGTGCAAAACCCGGAGATGCCCTCATCCTAACTAAACCATTGGGAGTATAATTAGCAGTCAATACGTATCAATGGATGAACTCTATACCGCAAAAATGGGATACTATCAAACATTTAACAAATGAATAGGAATTGTCAGAAGCATTTACAACTGCATAATAGAGTATGAGTACTCTCAATCTTTGTGGTGCTTCTTTATTTAAAAAATATAAAATTAGAGCATCTACTGATGTGACTGGCTTTGGTATATTGGGTCATGCAAATTATTTGGCATTAGCTTAAAAGCGAAAAGTGAAATTTGTAATTGATACTCTACCAATAATTCGAAATCTATATAAATTAGAAAAGAAGGGCAGAGATTTTAGATTTATTGAAGGAAGGGCAGCAGAGACATCAGGTGGATTATTGATAGCTTGCAACAACCCTGATGCCTTCCTTAAAGAGTATAGAAAAATTACAGGAAATTGGGGTTGGGTTATAGGTGAAGTAAAAGAGAGTGATAAAAATGGTGCAGAAATAGTTGAAGGCGTTAAAGTTGTAGAAATCTGAAAATAAATTATTATTAATAAAACAGAAATATTCAAATTTTGAATGAGTAAACACAAACATAGAAGAACACAATCTAATTCTGAGGTAGATCTTCGTAATGCTCTATGTCAGTAAGAAGATAAGAAATCTTTTATTGAAATCTTCCACCATGTATAGTGAATTCTAAAATAGTAATCTCAAGCATAACCACAGATTCCTGAAAAAGAAGTTATTATAGAAAAACTTGAAGATGATTATGCATTATAACATCTGAAGGAGAATTGTGGTCTGACATTTGGGAATGTGAAGAAGAAATCGAATATCCAATAATAAAACAATTTATTCTTAATCCCTGAATAAAATGATTTACTTTCAAGTGTTGAATAAACCTAAGAGAGTGGTAAAAAGACAACCTAAGGATCTAAATCGTCATTGTTGCATAAACGAACAAATTATAGTGTTTCAGAGAAGAATAATGATTAGAAAGAAAACTAAAAGAGTGAGCATTTACGATAAAATTCAACATTAATTAGCTAAATTGTAAATCAAATAATGATATTTAGTAAGCCTAATTAAGAGATGTTACTCATTTAATGAATAGTGATAAATTAGACCCAGGAAATAAAATGAGTTTTGCAAAAGAGTTATAAAAGAAAAAAGTTACAAATCCAATTTAAGTTCCATTTAGTCACACAACAAATATACCTCATCAATAATAACTTTAATAATAATAAATGTTAAATTAACCTTAAAATACACCTATTTAAGTTTCACCTAAATAATCGAATATCTTACAATAATAAAATGCTAATATACTATCATCTTAAACAAAAAATCAGAGTGCTTTACAAAGGAAGGAAAATATATAGCCGAATAAAAATACAATAACACCAGATAGGAAAAGAACTCCTTCAATGGCAGTGAATAAGCCAACTGGAATAGAGGGGTAAATATAAAAATCAGATTAATCATAACCTCATGAACCAGAAAAAATAAAAAATAATCTGACTGTCTCGATATTTAATAATTTATTCTCAAATAATAAAAAATTATCTATTAGTTAAAATAAATAGGAATAACCTAATGATTCCTATCGAAAATTAGATAGTTAAATGAAAAGACTTGAAAAAGAAATTAGTTCTCTTAAATAAAGATAAGACTAATAGGATGATTTAAATAAAACAATATAATAGTAATTGCTATAAGTTATTTCAGAGACCAGGAAACAAAGAGAAGTATTAAAATTGTTTATTTATAGTAAAGTCAATTATCATTGAAGAAATTAGAATAATTAGAGCTTATAACTAGAAGAAATGAGGAATCAATAGCTTATTTAAGATAAAATCTGACAGGTAAAAGAGTAGAATCTACAACCCATTAAACGTATTATTAAATATTATTATATAGTGATTCTACTGAATTAAGTGATTAACATAGAAGATTTACTGACTTAAAGTGTTTTAATAGATATATGTGAGAAAGGATGATTCTCCTCTGTAATTAATATTAATATTCATCAATCATACTTTATTTTAACATTTATTTACTTAATTTCATTATGAGATTTCAATTCCACTATTTGGATATATTAATATTTGAATTAATGAATTAATTTTCTTTATCTTCGAAAGTTGTTTAATTTCTTTTACTAATGTCTCTTATTTTTGTATTTCTTCTTTCAACATCAGTAAATAAATATTATTTCTATGTAATAAGTTCCTTAGATTAATTGTGCTGCAATTTTTCTTTTTGATTTTATTTCTTTAAGTGCATATATTCTTCTAATATATTTTTCAACCATTTCCAACACTATTGTAATCTTTATTTATATTAACAATTACGTTGGTTTTTAAACATCTTTTTGTTTTTGAGTGCAATTAGCTACCATATCGACAATGCACTCTACGAATTTGCTAACTTGTAATTATTCTTAAGATGGTGGGGATTTTTCTTTAGCTATTTGAGATTTATACTATAGACTTAGGGAAGCCAGTGAATTTTTTCTTGAACATTATAATTACTAAAACTATAAAATTAAACTACTTCTAATTAAGCTTTTTAATGATATTGTTCTTATTGACGTATGAAAACTTATAGTTCTGATATTTTATGCCTATAAGATTCTTCAATTTCTGTATTTTAACGTTTTAATTACTAAAATTCTAATAAAATATACTTCAATAAGCTAAAAGTCATATTCTCTTTCCAAAACACGATTCTCATATTCAATTAATTTTGTTTTGAGAGATGTTATTTCATATTAAGCTGAATTTTATTGTTTTTACAATTGTAGCTCCATTTGACCAAGTTTTATTTATAGATCCTTCATATCAGCTTATTTTGTTGCTTATTCATCCATCAACATTTATTGATTTAATAAAATTTAATCATTTTGTCTCTTAAACCATTAATTATGATTTGTTAATTGAACAATTTAATTGTTCAAGGATTATATTTTTTGTTAGAATTTTTAGCATTTTTAACATTCTCTTTCCATACTTAAAGATTAATCAAAATTAAATGCAGCAGCTTGTCGTGTTATAACCTAAATGATTGTTATAAATACCATTAACTATTTTTTACTATCAGGACTAGAGGAGGCATATTTGATTGATGATTAAGTATTTCCTGTTTATTATTTAGCTCCACTTTCTTATAAATTTTCTAAATTGTCTTATTCCCAACCATAGTCTATTGACAAGTTTGAGAGAAAAACTTAACTCATTTGATGTTCATGTGAAGCAAATTACATAATTTTGAATTAAAAAAATATATATTTAACTGTTAATTCATTTATTTCCAAATCTGTAGGATGCTTATGATGATCCTTGCACTTGTTCAATTTTTGTTAATTTTTTCAAACTTTAGCTTAAATTGACTTTTGAATAGTCAAATTTCACCTTTGTAGTTGAAGGGGAAGCAGATTATCGTGAGATATCCTCATCAACAAAGTCTTTTGTTCTTCTTTTTGGATCATCTTCTGAGTCTGCAAATGAAGACTTTTTTTACTTTTCAAATTAAAGTATCTATATTTAAGATCTTAGTTCTAATTCTTATGATTTTAAATGCTGTATTTCATTTTAACTTTATTCCATATATATGATTTTATCTTCCTTACTTTAAACAAGAGCAAGTGAAAGTTCATTGATTCTTATCTCTAATTATCGAATATCTTGATTGGAATCATTTTTATTTTGGGATGGTGATTAATCAATTTAAGCCTGCAACTCTTGGTTTTTCTTCTCCAACCCTTAAAACTAAGCTTATAAATTTTCGAATTATTGCTTCTCTGTCTAAGGTAATTAATTCTTTTACTTTAATTTAGTCTTGCCTGGCATCTTCAATTATAAATAATGCATTAATAATATCGTTTGTGTCTGACTCTGAACCCAAGTTGAGAATTTCTTCATAGTCATCATTCAAGGTCTTAGTTACCTTTATCCAATATTCCAATAGACGAGTCTTGATTTGTTTATTTTCTTCTTAAAAGTCTGTGGTGTTTTCAATATTATTTTACATTTATTTTTAATACAGTAAAATATAACCTCAAAATTAATAAAATCTTGATTCTCTTGGAAATTGTGATTAAATTGTCCTTTTTACTCTTGTCTTGCAAGCCTTATTAGCTGATAGGATTGAAAAGTAAGCATTATCTAAGAAAGATCTGCTAACATACTCTTTTGATCTGTTTTCTTTTTATTTTTTGAGAACTCTCCATAATTAGAATTATTACTTTCATTTACATTCTATTCTTCGAATTCTTTTATTTTTTAATTTGAGTTCAGACATGTTGAATTTCTATATATATCTTCTAACTTCTCTTTTCGCTTTTAATGCATAGTATATAAATTATAAGGGAAATTGACACCATCAATTTTGTAGAATGTTTATTTTGTTGCATCATAAGATGTTTAGTTGAGTGGACTTTTAACAGGAGACTCTCTAAAAATGCAGCCAATCTACCTACATTGTATTATACTATTACTTAAACTTCATATAGTTTGTTTCCAAAGTTTAAATGTCTAAATTTCTTTCATACTTTGATTACCTCACAGATTGTGCACTCAGATCAAAACTGAAACATTGTTTTTTCTTCTTATAAGTAGGGCTTTCTCATATATACATGAAACAAATACTTGTAGTTTTATGAATTTACCTTGTAGTGATGAAAACATCTGGTAGTTAAAAATCAGGATTTAGTTCATCTGAGGCAATCAATTATAATTTTTTAACTTCATTTTTTTCTTCAAATTCTCTCTTCTGAATCCTCCATTTTGTTTAAATTTACTTAATCTCTTATAAATCATCTTTTAGGTGTGTGTATGATGGTTTCATAATTAGTTATAAACAAATATATTATATCATAAAATACAGATTCGTTTTAGCTTCTTTTGATTTAGTTATGATTCAAACTTTAAGTCATTCAATGAAGTGACTCGTTTTAATGTGAAATCAGTAGCATATTAATGATTCGTTTGTGGAGATCCTTCATTGCTTAAGACAATGAATCTGTTGGAGGCAATATTCGATTTTCTTTGATGATAGTATTCCATCTATTTTTGTAAGGGGTCTGTTATTTATAATTTTAGTGTATCAAGATACTCAAATATTGATGTTTGATCCATTTAATTAATTAACACAAAATATCATTGTTATTGCAGTTTTTCAATAATTTGCAAACAATTCATTTGACTGCTAGAGAATTCCTCCATTGTAGTGTCAATATCTTGTTCTTTATTGAGATTACTCACAAAATCTTTTAAAAATTCCTCTAATTTTTGGGCCTATTCCTTGAGTTAGGCATTCGCAAGTGATTGAGCTTTATATTTTTTAAATTCTTCAGTAATTAGTATTTATTGGTTCGAGATTTCCTAACATTTAAAAGAATGTATACTTATTTTAAAATAGCACATTAATTATCAGGGTTGTTGGTGGTTTGGTTTTGAAAAGTAATTTGAAGCTCTTTATTTTATTTTTCTAAAATATCGATTTTTTCATTCAGTTCTTATTTATCATTTTATAGATTTATCAATTAAGCCTATAAATCACTTAGTTCCTTCAAATCAGCCAAGTTCTTGGATGTTTATTTTTAGGTCATATAATCACTTTTTTTTCTATTTTCAATGTCACTCACAATTTTACACTTGCTTTATTTCAAATCATTGGTTGAACTCATAACTTTTTGAAGTTTTTTGTCTAAGTTCCAAGCATTTAAAGGAGTTGCCTTATTAGTGTTAGTTTTTTCTATAGTAACTATTTTGTCTTTTGACTTTTTAATTTCAATTTCTTATCTATTAATTGTCCCTATCAATTGCTTTATTTCTTGTTCTTTTTCAGCCAATTGTTTAGCCATTTATTATGAAAGCAAATTTAATCTCTCATTTTCTTAAATTACACTTATCACTTGATGCTCCATCTCTGCTAATTCATTCACTTATTGTTTGCATGATGCTTTTTAATATTTTAGTTTCCATTCTTCAATTTCATTAACTTGATTTTCGACTTAAGTTTCGAGTTGCAGCATTTTTGATTTTATATAATTCAATTGATCATTTTATTGCTAATAGTTTTAACACTCTAATCTAGATTTTTCAAGTTCTTGATTCAGGTACATATTCTCATTAACTAGTGATTAGATTCTAGCTTCAATGCTTCCATCTTTTTAATATTGAATTTTGTTTGGTGTTATAGTTGCAGAAGTTCGAATTTATTAATTGAAAAAAGATCTTTAAGGTGTGCTTGGTGCATCAGAGTAAGGATTGCTATATCTAATAGCTGAATTAAATGGGCTTATTTGTTGTAAAGGAGTTTGTAGTTTTTGAATTTGGACACCTGAGCTTGCTCTTATCATTAACGTTTTAATTTAAATTATATATAATATAATTATATTTGATGTTTTGTATTGTAAAATATAAAATCATAAATTATCTCTCGATTGTTATCTGTCTATTAATTATTGTTTTACAATTTCATACATTTAATCAGGATGATTGACATCTACTGATTAATCTAAAAGTTAATCATCAAATTATCTTCTTGAAGGATATTTTTCATTAGGGATTAAATGTAAAGGTTCTGATACAAGTTGGTTGAAAGTGCTTTACAATTCTGGAACTTTATTAAAAATTGATAAATTTCCAAAAACATACAAACCAAATTTAGCTCTTGAAAATGCAACCTAATTTATTAATCATATTTACAATAATTCTTCTAATGTCTCTCAAATATCCTGGGTGTTGTGTTCTGACCATTGATAATAAAATAATATCATTTTATTGTCCCTGGAATTTATCAACTGTTGTAACTTTGTCAGGTATTTTTAATAAAGAATGCCATGAGCATTTTCTGGTTATGATGTCTTTAATTAGCATTTTTTATCCATTGTATGTGGTTAAAATTGTTATATGTTTTGGATCATACCCTCTTAAAACTAAGTACATGTAACTAAAATAAACTTCATAAATTACACTGCAACAACAAATTCAGCTTCTACAATATTTTAATAAAAATAGGGTATTGGTGTATTTTCTGAAACACCTCGATAATCAACATCTACAAATTGAAAGGTCTTGCAAAATCCTGCATTTGCATAACCAAATTCATTTGAAGTATTTGGGAGGCAAATTGGAAGTGTTGTTAGAGCATTATATTTCCAAGAATAGAGTTTCATTATTTCAGGTCTGGTTCTTCCTTAATCTGTTAATTCATGGGCATAAACTCCCAATCTAATCATTCTAATGAAGAAAGACTGTTCCATGTTTGCTAATTTCTAAAAGCTGACATTCTTAATGACGGGTGGCAATTAATTATGATCTCCAATCATTATAACTCTCTTAATTTTTCCTGTAAGAGACATAGTCAATGGCAAGAATGCTTCAATCTCCAATATTTGCCCAGCTTCTTCAAAAACAATATTGTCGTATTGGAAATCTTATTCACAAAAAGAATTTCTTTTTAATGCTGCATGAGTACAAGTCATTGCTACAATTTTAGCCTAATGGCAAATTATGAAGTTTCCTCTTTCTTTTTTATTTCTTAATAATTCGAATGGTCTACATTCCTTAACTTATTCAAATAACTCTTTGATAACATCAAATTATTCTCCTTTTGTTGTTGCTTTGCTAAACATTTCTTGGTTGTCAGTAACAAATTACTCAAATGGAAAGATTGCATTTTCATCTTTTTATACTTTAACTTGATATTAATCCCATACTCTTATTACATGAACTTTATAAAATAATTCAGCCACTTCACATGAGAATTCCTCTGAAAATGGTATCTGCATACTCTTTTCCAATTTTTTAACCTATTCTAATAATTAAATTCTTCTAGTTAACATATAGTCTATTCTTCCTTCCCTTGAATATGTTTTACTTAATTTAAGGTCTTTAACTCCAATTCCCAATCTCAACATATGTTTCTCATCAATATCCATAAGTGATATTTTTGAAAAAATATCATTCAATGCATGATTAGAATGAGTGATTAATAATGTCTTTTGATTTGGGAAATTTTTGTAGAGTAGGTTAACTATTTGAACAGTCACATCTGTTTTTCCTGTTCCTGGTGGTCCAACTACTAATGTAAGACCTGGATACATTGCTGATGTAATAGCATTGACTTAAGGTTATGTAAATCTGATTTTATTTTTTTTACGTAATTTACATTTTCAGAAGTTAATTTTTCCTTTAAACTTTAAGGAATATAGCTATTGTTTTAAATTACTTCTTCTTGGTGCTCTTAATCTATTATTGTATCTCTTAAACTAAAATTGACACAATCTGGTTGATGATTGAGATAATATTTAGATGAAGAAATATCCTCTACACCATATCCAATCATAATTTCATCAAAAAATTTAGGTAGAATTGGTTTTTTCAAAATAACTTATTGAATAGAACCTAATATTGCTTTGAAGTTGTTTTCTTTCGGATTTCTCTTCACAAGTAATTTGAAATTGCCATATATTTCTCCTTCCACATTGATTCCAGCTAATTTTAAAATAATAATTACAATCAATATCTTCTTGATATTAAGCTTGATCTAAGAAAACATGTAAAATACGAAGATTCCCCTAAAATTTCTTTGCTGGATCTGGTTCCTCCCAATCAAGTATTTCCCTTCTTCTTTCATCATAAATTAATTCGATTTCAGCACCTCTAATTGATCTGATACCATATTTTTCACAAAATAATTTACATCCTTCATTTTCTTCAATCTGATTGATAAGTTCTTGTTTTTCATTCAATTCACTCTAAAACTCGTGCATATCTATTTCCTTTCTAAAACTTATCAAAAAAACAACTTAATGTTTCTTTAAACTATCCCAATCCCTTCTAACATTTTAAGCCATCCTTTCAACAGAGTATTAAATTTCTCCATAAACTCTTCTAGGAATCCTTTTTCCAATTTCTGGTGTTTAGACTTCATGTATTCTAAATTTGATCACATCAGTGGCTGCTTTAGCCCACCCTTTGAAATGTGAAAAAGCTCCATTTTAGTCAAATTGTGGATCCATACGAATAATTGTATCTTCGAAATCCTTTCTAAGATCAAATGCAGTTTCAAGTTTAAATAATTTGTAATTTCTTTCTAAATAATCTTCAAAACACAAGAATTAGAGATTTAACTTAGGTAAGGCTAGTACTTATTTTAGGATGCCACTTTTAGATTCTTCTGGTATGTGTTTATAATCCCATATCATTTATTCATTGGGTATTAGAGGAGTTTCAATTAAATAATTATGTAGATATGGATGTGGTGCTGCAGCCTTCATTACTTCTTAAATGAGTGAATCGAAATTTTTCCCAGGTTCATATAATTTTGGTTCAAGTTCTTTTGGGAAAACAAGGATCATCAATGTAAACATCTTTTCTATTTCGCTTCTTCTTAAATTCTTAATAAATTAAAATTCTTCCAATTCCTTCTACTGAACCATGAATTAAAATTATTTGTATAAGACTGTTTGGAGTTTCTTCAAGAAATCTTTCTGTATAAGTTATTGATTTTGAATGGTTAACAATTCTCCAGTTTAATCATTGATAGGATAATTGAGATAATGTTCGAATGATTGTACTAATGTTTATAGAACGCATGAATGATATTATGGTAAAGTACATTTAATGTATGGCAGAATATTGGTGGATAGAAGATAGATTTTCAGGTATTTTCTGGTAGGTATTGAGCTTAATAAAAGTATCATCAAATCAATGAACTTTTCAATGCATTTTAGATATCGCATTTAGCTTTAAGTTACCTTTCTGTATAATAGTTTTTCATTTTGCGCTTTTATAATATGTTTTGGAGTAGGTAATGGGGCAGTATTTCTCTCTAAAAAGGTTCTGAATTGATTTTGGGATTCAATTTGGATTAACTCCTCATTCTCCTTGAAATTGGCTTCACTAATAGGATAGGAGAACAAAATAGAAATCATATCCTACACAATATTTGGAATAAAGAGGGATTCAGGTTTTGCTTCTCCCCCTTGAACCTTAAGTGCTTAAATGTATGTCTTGACCATTTCAGGATACTTAAGAAAATGCCATTTTAAAAACTATAATTAACATATGTGATTACAATTTTATTTGAGCTAAGCAAAAGTGCAGATGAAAGATATTTATAACATTCTTCTTGTACTAATTTATTTTCAGGCATGCCAAACAATTGCATAAGGAATGTATAAATTTGTTATTTTTCCTCTAAATTCAAAGATTTGAAATCTGTCAATCCTTTAGTAATGAAATCGAATATTTTCAATAGAATGGTCTAATCGGGTAAACTATCCTTGATGTTGATTTGCTCTAATTATTTAAGATTTAAGATGGCAATGGATGTGAAAACTAGCTCTTTGGATAATCTACGATTAATTGGTTATTTACTCATTTGAGTTTTTAATCTTAGGAAAAAGGTAATTTTCAAGAAGCTAGTCTTTTTCTAATGGTCTCAATTTAAGGATATCAAATCTATGTTCAATTAGAGTGCCGTAGATTTATTGAATATCAATTTCTCCTTCTGCTTCTATTTACATAATTAAATTAATTAATGAAATAATTCATTGAGTGTTATTCTGATGAAAAACATCAATAAATAAATAAATTAGAAGAAGATTTACATGAACAAAATAAAAAGTTAGCAAGGGATTAATCTACTTTGTTATCAATAAAATTTGATTTAGAATAGATATAATAAAAAATGATAGATTAGTATTATTAGAAGGCTTTATTCATGGAAAAATAGTTTCTTGTTATTGATTAAACATATGTATTGATGATTTTTATTTAGGATTAATTATTGCTTTTGGAAACAAAGTTAAAAGAGCATCTTAAATGAATATTATTTTTATTATTAAATGCTATCCAAATAAGAAAAGGAGATTGAAATGTTGTGGAATCAACTCTTAAAAACAACATTGGAGATGCTTGGGTTTGAATATAGAGAGATATATTAATCTGAATCATTTAATCGTTTGTATTCAGATTATAAGCTCTTCATCTAAAAAAAAAATTATTCTCATTTTGCTCTTTGGCTTTTTGGCTTGTATATATTGAACATTCTGCAGTAATTTTAAGATAATGATATGTAAAAGAAATAAATTAAAAGAAGCTCTAATCTTCCCTCGATTTTGAGACAATTGATTTTTTGTCCAATTTTAATCATAGTATTAATATGCACTAAGCCATTCCTAAACTCTTATATTGAATCTGATTTACTTTACTTTATTTAGAATATTATAGTTATATGTACTGGAGTGTTATTTCCTCGAGTGAAGTAACAAGAATATGGAATTTTTTTAGAGTTTTTTATTTATTAGACAAATTTAGAAAGTTTGCCATTCAAGATAGTTTACATCCTTATTAGTCAGTTGTTCTAAAAGGATGTGAACTCAGTAATGGATTTGGTGGTGTTTATTGTATTATTCGGATCAGCAATCTATCAAGAAGTTTCTAGGTTTACATCCTGTATGAAGGATTATGAAAAAGTTGAATAAGAAAGAAAAAATGAAAGGTAAATAAATTGTTTACATAGATAAATTTTAGAATTCATTCTTGATACACAAGACAATGAGGAAAAGGAGAAAATATATTAAAAGTTGAAGAAGTAATTAAAAGAGAAAAAAAAGAAAATTAGTATTGATAGCTTTCTTGATTATATATTTTGATTATAATAACATGGATGTACGTCTCTTAAGATATGATGTATTTGCTTCTCCTTAAGTAAATAAAAGTTCAAAAGGGTTTCTGCCTAAATTTGCTGATAAAAGCCTAACATCACTTCTGAAATATAAAAATGAAACAATCAGATAACCAATTCATACAAAAATCTTTAAACCTTACGGAGATGACAGTATAACTGCAGAAAAAATGCATTAATTGATGTCTACAACTGGGAAACTTTCTTATTCAAGTTCCGTAAAGAATATCAATAAATGTCCTGAAGTTCAATTGGATCCAAAGGCTGCAAAATTTAAATAGAGTTCTCAGAATAGGCATTATTTAAGGAGTGACTACTAAACCAAAAGGAAAATGAAGGATGATAAAAGTAGTTAAATGCTACAGAGTCAATCAGATTATCTGATGTAAAATGTTTAGTTAAGGTTTTGTGAAAAATCTATGAAATCTTAATTTAAGGCTAATATGATATTTTTTAAGAAAACCAGAAATATACCAGCTTAAATAAAATTACTTAAAAAGGAGGAGGAAAGAAAATAAATGGGCGAAACAGCCAAAAATGGTTTTATGTTTGAGTAATAAAGGAAACTAAAGTTCCCTCAACAGAAACCCCAACAATAACACACTGATCATTCTATGTTTTCAAGTACTTTTAGGGATAATTTTCTAAAAAGTCAAAGGAGTAACTTTCATCCGAAGCCGTAATCATAGGAAAAGTCTGTGAGAACTGGACATAAAAAAACTCAATCTGTTTAGTATATAGTATATGTTATTTAGAACTTAAAATCAGATAGAAGAACCACATAAGGAGGTCCCTCTAATGTATGGCAGTGATAATTGAACTTTTTTTCCCTATAATTTAATTAACAAACATATATTCAAATTAATGTTTCAGATCATAAAAGTTGATTAGGGGATTGATGCTAAATTGGAATTCGAAATATCTAACATAGTTAAAGCAGCATATGAAAGATTAAATAATTAATATGACAGGGCGAAATACATATCAGATTATTTAGATGAGAAATATGGTGGATGTTGGAGAGTAACTATTGGAAAATCATTTACAAGTTGTGGAACATATTATTTATCGCAACTATTGAGATTGAGTTATCAAAATGATTAAATTGAGATAGTGAGAACTTAGGGTGATACTGAATTTGAGATAATTCAAAAGGATTTAGGAATGAATTAGGCATTATGTGATTCAATATTGGGAATGTATGAATTGATTTGTAATAGGAATTTAAAATGCTTAATAAATGCATAAAAATATAGCAGCATAAGCTGAATATATATCTGAATGTGTTGAATCAAAACATTAGGGTAAATGGGCAGTAATTTGCGGGTAGTTTGTTTGTTCATATTAGGTTTGATTTCAACAGTAGAGTTCCTTATGTGAATAACAATCATTTATGTGTAGCAAGAAAGGGAATTCGTTATACTGTGTTAATGATAAGTAAATGAATATAGTCAATGATATAATTTCAATAATTTACACAAAGAACTCTTTACACTTGTATTGAGTGGTTCATTTGAAATTTTTTTCATAGAGCCTCCAAATAAGTGTTTTGGGTCACTAAGAATTCCTTGTGTAATTTTCGCTTACAGAATATTTTAACTAGAAGGGATTGGTCCCTTGATGAATACCTTTGAATTGGTAATTTCTTGTATAGTTTACTCTCTATGGCCTATATCGTATTTAATCTCATTGGATTATGTGTACTTGTTCATTTATTTTACAAAATAAACATTGATTTTATCTTTTTGAAAGATAACTTTTGGAGAAATCTTCTTATAGGTGTCTCCCTCTTTAATTATGTTACTCTCCTAGAAATCTTTCTAAGTGGATTTTATAATTTTTTAAGAGGTAGATCTCATCAAAGCATCACCCAAGCCTATATTTAAGGGTAAGAATACTTTTTGTGTGTCTATGTTTCTTGGGGGACCCTTAACGAGTGGAAAAATATATTTTATCCTGCAATTAACTTGCTTCTTGTTTCATTTGTTCAATCACTTGAATTGAAGACTTTCGACCATGAGTTTGTCTAGTTGATACTTCTTGGTTTAAAGTCAAGGCTGTTCTTGTTCTTTTCCCGCAACTCAATCTATTTTAGCCCTAATTTTTCATAATCAATTAGTAATAAAAAATTTAATAAGCAATATTTTAGGAAGGGAGTTTGTTCGATTAATAAAGAGTTCTACAGAAATTTAATAATTGAAGTAAGATCAATTAAAAATCATTAAGAAAGAATAATATAAGCTAATGTAGGGGAATTAAATTTAATGTTTATTTATTATTACATTTACAATCGATTGATGACATAATATTTCTATTTTTAGATTAACCTCTCTTTAAATCTTGAAATCTTAGAGATTGTTTCAATTATAATTAAATTTCATGAAGAAATCGTGGAGCAGATCGGCTTCGCAAATTGTGACAATGTTCACATAAGCATAGTAAAATC
Source organism: Paramecium caudatum (assembly GCA_000715435.1). Lineage (NCBI taxonomy): Eukaryota > Ciliophora > Oligohymenophorea > Peniculida > Parameciidae > Paramecium > Paramecium caudatum. The sequence goes on from JMSD01000008.1 coordinate 286,455, forward strand.
TATAATCATGTTAGACAAAAATGGAATTGTTGGCTGCTAAAAGACAATTTGATGAGATGACAAGAGAGTTGAAATAGAGAAGGGAGGAGATTTAAGGAAGGCTCAACATTGGAAAGAAGGTTGAGAAGAAGGTAGAGTCAGGGAAATAGGAAAAATTTAAATCTATGGTAAATTGTTTGCGTTACCTAGGATGAACACAGATTAAAGATACCTGAATTAGAAAACAAATTACAAACAAATGTAGTCAATGGATTGGATCCTATTGAAGCAGAAAAAAGGTTGATGGTAGTTGGCAAAAACTGTTTGACAGAAAAGAAAGCTGTTCCTTGGTACCTGAAACTATTGCATGAGTTGACATCTGTATTTGCTTGTATGATGTGGGCAGGATCGATATTGTCATTCATAGCATATGGATTAACCCCAGAAGATCCATCAAATCTATATTTAGCAATAGTGCTTGCTGTTGTTGTATCAGTTACAGGAATCATGGCATTCTTTTAGAATTAGAAATCTGCTGCTCTAATGGAAGCATTTAAGAATTTTATTCCACCAGAGACCTAAGTAATCAGAGGAGGGAAATAATAGAAAATTCCAGCAGAAAATTTAGTACCAGGAGATTTGGTGGTTGTTGAATTTGGAAAAAGAATTCCAGCAGATATACGTATTATTGAGAGTAATGGAATGAAGGTGGATAATTCGAGTTTAACAGGAGAGACTTTATTATTATAAAGAACCCCTGAATGTTCACATCCTGATAATCCATTAGAGACAAAAAATTTAATATTTTTTGGAACCTTATGTAAGGAGGGTAATGGAAAAGGTATTGCAGTATTTACTGGTGATAATACAGTCATTGGTTAAATTGCAGGGCTGGCAACATCAACTGGAGAAGAAGAGTCAGTTTTAAGAAAGCAGATTAATGCATTTGTTAAGATGATTGCATTGATTGCAGTATTTTGTGGTATTGTATTCTTTATTTTGGGAATGTCATTTGGTTATCCTGCATTATAGAATATTATTCTAATGATGGGTATTATAGTTGGATACGTACCAGAAGGTTTAATTGCAACAGTTACTGTCGCATTGAGTTTAACAGCTAAAAGATTAGCAGAGAATAAAGTATTGGTTAAAAATTTAGAATGTGTGGAGACATTGGGATCAACATCATGTATTTGCTCTGATAAAACTGGTACATTAACATAGAATAAAATGACAGTTGAACATTTATGGTATAGTAATAAGAAAGTAAAAGGAGCTAATTACCAAAAATATGGTAGGAAATACAATTACGAATATGATTTAAAAAGCAAAGGATTTTAGGATTTATTTGAATGTGCATCTTTCTGTTCAGAAGCAATGTTTGATCCATCATTACCCTAAGATTTAAGAATGAAAATATAAAATGATAAAGTTTTAACACCAGAGCAAAAGGAATAAAAAATTCAATTAGCTATTAGAGATTGGAATGTAAAGTTGTAGACTATGCCTTGGTTAGAGAGACCAACAATAGGAGATGCTTCAGAAAGTGCTTTAATTAAATTTTTATAACCAATCAAAGATATTTAGGAGACAAGAAGTAGTAAAAAATTAGCTTAAGATTCTGATGGCAAGAATGCAAGAATGCCATTTAATTCTACAAACAAATATGCTTTCGTTATCTTAGAATATGAAACAGATGATTCATTTTATTGTCTTATGACTAAAGGAGCTCCTGAGAGAATATGGGGATTGTGCACTACAGTTAATAATGAAGGAGTTGAGGAAGAAAAAGATGAGCAATGGGAATAAGCATTTTAAAAAGTAAATAAAGTTTTTGGAAAAAATGGAGAAAGAGTTTTAGGTTTTGCTAAATTTCATTTGCCAAAGTCTACATATCCTAGAGGATACTCATTTAACCTCGATAAGATGAATTTCCCATGGGATAGACAATAATTCTTAGGATTATTTAGTTTGATTGATCCACCTAAAGATTCAGTACCTGATGCAGTAATTAAATGTAAAACTGCAGGAGTATAAGTAATCATGGTTACAGGTGATTAACCAGTGACAGCTGCCTCAATCGCTAAATAATGTAATATTATTACAGAGAAGACTGTAAATGAGATAGCTGAAGAGGAAGGAATACATTTTGATGAAGCCTTCCATAGATCTAATGCTATTGTAATTCATGGTGATCTTTTGACTAAAATGATGATTGATGATGAAGGTAAACCTGAAGCAGAATAAGGAAGATAATTATAAGAATGGCTTAGTAAAACTTAAATTGTTTTTGCAAGAACCAGTCCTGCTTAAAAACTTATTATTGTTGATGGTTGTTAAAAAAAAGGACATATTGTAGCAGTAACAGGTGATGGTGTAAATGATTCACCAGCTATTAAGAAAGCAGATATTGGTATATCTATGGGAATTACTGGATCTGATGTTGCTAAGGATGCTGCTGATATGATTTTATTAAATGATGATTTCTCGAATATTGTCATTGGAATAGAGGAAGGAAGGAAAATTATTGATAATTTAAAGAAGACTATCATATTTGTGCTTACAGGAAATATTGTTGAAGTTATTCCAGTTTTTGCTTACTTTATTTTAAGTATTCCATTACCTTTGACAACTGTGTTAATTTTATGTATTGATGTGGGTACTGGTATAGTTCCTAGTACCGCATTTGTATATGAAGAAGCTGAATTAGATATTATGACAAGAAGACCAAGAAACAAGTTTGAAAATATGATTACTCCAAAGAGTATAGTATTTGCATATGCATAACATGGATATATTTAAGTTTGTGGATGTTTCCTGGCATATTTTGTTGTGTTTTATGATTTTGGATTCCCACCAAGTTAAGTCCTTGGAATATTAGGTAAAACAGGTGTGCTACCATTGGAATCAGATATTTTTGATCCTAATGATCCATTCCTCGGTAATACCAATTTACGAAATTATTATACAGCAAGAGCATAGGAAAATCCAGAAACAGCAGGATAACTATGTATTTCTGATGACTCATCTAATTTTGAGGATGTGGATTGGTTATTTTCTAAAAATAATAAAGTAGACCTTAGAATGTATTACATAACATGCAATACAGAGACAAATCTTTGGGAATTAAATATTGAATGGGGAGAATGTTTTGTCAATCAAGTATCTCCAGTAAGTGGTAGACCAGTATGCTTTACTACTGAAACATTATAATATGCTTAAACAGCTTATTTTGTTGGATTGGCATATACTTAGATTTGCAATTATCAATCCTTAAAAACCCATAAATCTGCTGGAGTATTCCAAGGATTCAGGAACGTCTTCATGCATTACGGGTTTTTGACTTTAATAGTCCTGGTTATGTGCCTTACCTACATAAAGAATGTTAATTCTGCTTTGTAAGCAAGAGATATTATCTTCTAACATTAGGTGATAGCATTGCCATTTGGATTAATGATGCAAATTTGGAATGAGGGAAGGAAATACATGGTTAGGAATGTCTAGTCTGGTTCCTCCCATATGCCAAATTGGTGGGCTAGATGCACATCAATATGATATCCGTGATATGCGATAAAATGATTATTATATAATCATATATATGGATAACATATTTTCTTATTTAAAAGAGTCTCTAATAATTGGCACAACCCTAGTATTATTTCTAGTAATGGCTGTGGCATTTCGTAAAATAATCAAGGATGTGAATGACATATTAGATTCAACAGATAAACTTGTATTTTTCATTGCAGCATTTCAATGTACCATATAATGAAATATAGAGTTATTACTCCTTGCATACACAATTAGAGAATTAATACTGTTTTTAAGTGGTTTACGTATACTGAGATTGTTATAGGAAATCATTTTACTAAATTGTCTGATCAAAGTAGATACAGATAATGAATAATGTTTAGTACTCTATTTATTTAATCTCTTAGCAGAAAGTTAGTGATAAGCTTTAGAAATTACTTTCAATTGCATTACTATCATGTTGGATTTTAATAGTTGTTATGGAAGGATATGCATCAGTTTTTTAGTGCAATCAATAGATTTGGTTACTATTTTCTTCCTTAATGGTGCTGATATCCTTATTTCAATTATACTTTGGAATCAATATATTAATTCAAATATACAATTATTGGAGAGATCAGGGTACTTAACATATGTTTGATGGTTTGCATAGAATTATGATGGATGAATTATAAAATAGAAAAGTCCAGGTAAGTATTTTTATGTTTTGCAGTGTAGCATCAGCTACTGCAATGATAATTTATGATTATGAAGTACTAAATCTCATTGATCCTTTCATATGTATACAAAGTGATACAATTACAAGAATTCTATTAAATGTTGGTGCAATTATTGTAATTTACTAATTACCTTGTCTTGGCATCTATTATGTTTATTACTATAAGAATAAAAAATATCTAAATAATAATGATGTAGCTCTGCAGAGAAATATTGTTAATTTTTGTGATGAAAGAAGTGAGATAGCTTTAGCTGATTATTAAGCTTAATAATGAATATAATTTGTGTTATATACTCAAGAAAGATATTCAATTCATTGTATTCAATTAGGCATGATTATAAAACTATTGCATGATATCTGAATTAATGATTTCAGTTATTTCACACAGTTACTCAAAATATTAGTTCAACTTATCTTGTCTTTCCTGTATTTTGACTACATTCTCATTTGTTTTTCCAAACAATGATCTTGAGGGAAAGTTAGGTAAAGAGAGCTTAAGTTTTGCTAATCTTGAATCCAGTTATTTTAACTCAGAATAACGATATTTTGTTTAGAAAGACTTATGATCATTTGAAAAGCTAATGTTAATGGAATGAAATACGATAATATGTAGTGTACTGTTGAACTGTTGAAATAGTAATTAGAAACATTGATTCGTAACATGTTAATTAATTTTATGAAAGTTCTCAAAATCTTATAACATAGAGTATTACTTAAACAAAAAAATTAACAACTCATAAATCATTTATTGGTTGATTATTGTTCATGTTTTTTGAGAATATTGAATAATTAACAATAAGCATCCTTAATTTGAGTTTCATTCTTGGCACCAGTAAATACAATTTTCCCTGAATAGAAGATGAGTGCAGCAAGTTTTGGATTTTGCATTTTGAAGATCAAACCTGGGAATGCTGATCGCTAGAATATATAAACTTTTACATCATATGAGATAGATCCATTTAAATTTTTGTCATCATTGATTTTCATAAGATTAACTTAGTAAGGCAATTGGCTGTTGGCAACGATGTTACTAGTTTAAATATCTCCAATTTCAATATTAATCTTGTTGTTCTTCTCTATCTGTCTTTTAAACTTTAAATAAAATGCTTTTTTCAAACTTTTTTAGCAGCATCTTGTGCCTCAGTCTAACCTTTGGTCCCTGTAATCACCATCTTACCAGCTTCGAAAATCAGGGCTGTTGATTTTGGGTCTTTGATTCTCTGAATCAGGGCTGGGAATCGACCTAATTTTAGTGAGATATTACTTTTTTTGTATTCACAATTCTATGATGTATGGGCTAGATTGTCTAAGTCTAACTTCTCTAAGTCTTCTCCATTCTTTTTCATTTTTAGAATGACAGTACTCACTACATTCTAAATTTTTGGTTCATAAGTTTCTTGAAGGGAGTGGTTTTTCTTGATGGCTTGAAATTCCTAAACATAACGATTATGGTACCTTTTCAATATCCTTCTTCTTCTCATCTGTATACTCATGGGTCTCTGGTTTAGCTTTCTTGATGTGCTTGGATTTTTTAGAAATCTATAAAATTATAGGGGTCAATCAATTAGTGTTAATATATCGTAAATTTGGTATAATTATAAGCTTAAAGGTACCTAATTTGTTTCCGAGGGCATTGAGGAAATAAAAGTTAAAAAAATTAATTTAAATATAAAGAAAAGATTTAAAAAGGACCCCTGGGCTAAGAGTAGCACAAAATTCTGATTAATTCTGTTGTTCTCTGTCTTAGAACATGTATTAGTGAATATTGATTTATATGTATGTATTATTAATATACTATTGTTTCATGATCAATCGAATAATCCTCCCATATCGACATCTTCTTCTGGTTCTTCAACTTTTGCTGGAGCTTGTTGGACAGCAGGCTTTTCTTCGACTTTGACAGCAACAGGGGCAGATGTTGCAGCAGGAGCATTAGTGTTCTTAATTTAATCGAAGACAAAGTTGGATGCCAAACCAATGGCAGCCAAATCCTTGAAGGCATTAGCTAATACATAAGGAGCTGATGCTTCATTGATCCAACCTATTCAGTTATTGAGTGTCTATTACCATTAGCCAAGGAAATGGCAGAGATGTTTTGAACATTTTATTGGAATTTAGTGACTACATCATTTAAGTTGAGTGAAACTTATTATTTGTTCAAAATGGATCCATTGTCATAGCATGAAATAACTTCCATTCTACAAATTACAACAAGTACTACCCATATGAGAATGGTTTCTTGCCCAACTTTTAGAGTAGGACAGCTTGTGATTAACCAACCTTTTATCCTGCCTTCAACACTTAGAAATCTTTGGTGATTTGAATTTGACCCTTTTCAATTTTTGTTGGAATTTAGAGAGCATGGAAAAATTGAATTTAAGCTGGGTCCATGCCTGTGGGGCCTGGTGGAATAATCACATCAATTGGGGATGTTGCTCCGACTCTGGCTGCAGTTTCTACTTTGTTTTCTTCAATAATTGGTTTGAGATCGAAGACTGGTGTTTCTGAGAAAATGAATCCAACTTTTCCACAGACTTAATTTTTAAGTGCATCTAATTCTCTAATAGCTGAACCAAACTTCTTTAATTCATCGTAGTATTCGTGGGTTTCAGGTAAATCTTAAACTCTTGTTTAAAGGGCTTTTCTGAAAAGTGTCTAAATATGAATTATAAAATACATTCTTGCCAATAACGAGTTATGCACCTTTTCTTGATAGAATTCTTCTAATTTCTTATACTTGCTTTGATCCTACATTTGCTAATCCAACAATGATCACTTAAGAGAATTTAGACAATAATTCGTAAATTTTCCTAAAATTTGTTAACAAGCAATGCATACTTGAACTGTGCTGGTTTCTTGTCCTTTGTTTCTTTTCTGCCCATTGATTATTTTTTTAAATTAAAAAAAAGATTTCTTATTTTTTCATAAACTATTTAAGTATATATAAAAAATTCATAAAACAACTACTCATGTTGAGATTTCTAACCACTTAACACGTTTCCCCTCTTTCCAGATGCCATGCCTGACTGTTCCATCTGCGAAAACAAATATCCCTTACCCATGTTATTTACCATCAACCCAATTTCCATCGTATTTCTTTCCATCAGCCCAACAATAAACTCCATGACCATCTTTTTTATCATTTTTATATTCTCCTTCATACTTTCTTCCATCTTTCCATGTATAGACACCTTTTCCATGCATACAATTATTCATCCATAAACCTACATATCCTCTTCCATCAGCCCAACAATATTTCCCTTATCCCTCAATTTTATTATTGGTCCATTATCCTTCGTAAAAGGATCCATCTGGCCATTCATACTTCCCTTGACCCTGTTTTTTCCCTTCATAGTAATCTCCAACATACTTGGCTCCATCATTCCACATCTCCATTCCCTTTCCATGCTGTAAATCATCTTTCCATTAACCTTCATAAACAGATCCATTTGAGTGTTTATAAACACCTCTTCCATTTGCTTTATCTTGATCCCATTCTCCATCGAAAATATCTCCGTCAACATGATAAAAGATTCCTCTTCCGCAGGCTCTATTATTTTTCCACTCTCCAACATACTTGGCCCCGTCACCCCAAATTTATGTACCTTTACCCTCTCTCATATTTCCTCTCCATTAGCCTTCATATATTGCACCACTCCGAAATTGATATGGGCCTCGTGTCTCCAATTATCCATCATTATTACTTGCCACATTCACTATTTCTACATCTTCCTTTAAATAATTTTTATTAGCTGATTGCACTTTATTTTATTATACTTTTTTGAATGTTTATTTCTTTTTCCTAACCATATGGCCTCTAAAACAACTTTATATTTTGACAGCAGCTTTTAACATTACTTATTCAGTTTAAACTGCTGTGAATTTTGCCTAATCTTTTATTTTGTCCTTGTCTTTTTGTTTTTACTATGACTTTTCTTGCTTGGGTTGATGTTGTTCCTTGTTATGTTCAAGAAGGAATTGTTGTGGCTCACCAGTTTGTTTGTTACTTTTAATCGAATTACGTGAATTGGATTTCGATTTATTGCTTTTTATTTCTCTTGAATCAATCTATGTAAATTACAAAGGCTACCACAATTTCTCCTTCAGCCATATGATTATTTCCATTTTACTGGCACATGCGACATTAATTTCCCATAATTATGTAACTAATATATAATATTAACAAATAAAAATATATAGTTGTTCATTGACCCATATTGAATTGCTATTTAACTTGAGATGGCTAAAATATTTAAGTAGCCTGAGACTACAAAAACTCATTAAATTTACCATCCCCAGATTTACAGGCTGAAATCTATGAGTATTTTGATATATCACTCATGGAATCCTGAAGATAAAAGGGAACAGGTGTAAGCCTTTCTATAGGGCTGCCAAAGTATGATGATATTGAATCCTTATGAAATTCGTTGAAAACCTTGCAAATATGTTTGATGACTTCCATTTCTTCGATATGATCTGCATCATGGGGGATGATTTACATAACTTTACATAGTAACTAATACGAATGTTAGGCTTTGACATTGATTGAAATATCATGGTTGTTGATTTACTAATTTAAGGGAACAATACATTCATTATTTGTACAATCCTAAGTTTTAGTTGCATTTAAAGGTGTATTTATTCATTGAATCTGATTTGAATTTATTTTTGTTGGTTCTGTAAATCCTTAAGGGTGTCTGTTAGATGTTGATGTTCGGCTTCATAAATTTAGCGCTTTAAATTATTTTCTTGATTACTAAGCTCCTCAAGAACTTTTAATTTATTTTGGCTAATAATATTGATTAGTTATTTTCTATTAATTTTAAGGTTAAGTACTTATCTCCCCTAACAAAATGACGATGGCTAAACACATTGATATTTCTTCGAATTTTTGATCTCTTGAATCCATACAAATTTAATTATCTAAAAAATGACATCATTCAAACCTTATGAAACTTGCAAAAGATTTTTGTTTGTAATGTACTCTTAAAATCTATCTCTCTAATTTTTTTATGTCACACACTTCGAATTTGCGTCCATCATCACTCCATCTCAAATATTTATATTGTTCAGACTAATATTCAAAAATTCCCCCATACTTCAAGTAAATCATAGAGCTTTTCTAAAAACTTTGGGCTTTTCTTTTACTGCATTATATATAATAATAAAAAAATTCATAGTGTGTAATATTGATTATTATGATGGGATAAACTAATTTATCATCTACAAAATATAATCAAAGCTCAAAACCAAAAAAGTTAAAGTCAGTCTCCTATTATCCGAAATACCAAACAGGTTCCAAATTTTCAGCATTAAAGTCTTAAGACAAGTGATTCAAGTAATTTCCTATGTCTTCCACTACTTCCTTACCAAAAGGAGCAGGAGTAGCCAACAAACAGGAATCTGGTTCTTCTGAAATTGAAGATCCGTCATTCAGTAACAATTGTTCTTCTAATGGAAATACGCATTTAATTAGATATTCAAATGAGCTTTCTATTTTATTATACATCCTTACAAGGTTCTTTTTTGAGTGCCTTGACAATCATTTTGACTCCTCCAATAAAATAACTGGCTCTCCTTTCTGAGATATCTTTAATGTACAAGATTTTCTAAATGATTAAATGAGATACAGATATTATCATTCTTAAGTGTGTTTAGCATTGTAACTATTACTATATTGAATTTAGTAACTGCTTTTAAATTTTAGCTTATTCTTGTTAAAGGGCAATTATAGTATTTCTTAACTCTTCTTGCTCATTCTTAGTGGAATCAAATTATTTGGAGATAGTTTGCTTCTTTTTATGTATATTTTTGATTGAAATTTTGTTTCTTGTAAAATATGGATGAGTATAAGTAAGTAATCCATCTGAATCCTTGAAACTTGTAAATCCATAAATATTCAACTATCTAATTAACTTACTTGGATACCTTAAGAAACTGGAGTAGTTTCCATGTTTGAAATAGATAGGTAACACTGTTGTAGATAATAATTATTTATCGATTATCTAAATTTTTTTGCCATCATCATCCCATCTTATCACATCTTGGTGTTCATTACACTTAGATAGATCACAAGACCAATTACCTTGAGCAATTTTTAGAATACTTCAATGAACTTTATGGACTTAATCTTATTATCATTTTTACTATTCATAATTATTAATTTTTAGAATTCCTAATTACCTAAAACAATTGACCTCTTTGAGATTAGATATTTCAAGGTATATTTGAATTGATAATAATTAATTCAATAATTGATAAATTTAATGAATCCCCATGCTTGTAATCCATTGTCATTTATGATCAATTTCATGCCTTTTGTAATATATTCTGGAAAATATTTGAACTTAAGCCTTAATAGGTTAGGCTATTGTGGCAGTAATTCAATGAACTCTTATGGTTTTTCATTTTTATCATTTTTCTCATTAATTACAAACAAATCAATCTTTTTTTAGTCTTCCTCAGGAACAAATTCTTTTAATTAACTTCTTCCCTTCCTCCTGGGACTTCGATATTATTTATTAAGACTATTTGAACTGCTAACTTTTGTGATTTATTCACTCTATTTCCTATAGCAAGTACGTTGCTTTAAATCTTTTTGAGATGAAAATTAATCAATAGATTTTGACTACTTTTTTTTCAATGCTAAAACTTCAAATTCAGTTTAATCTTCTTTAATAATTTTACAGATTTATCTATAATATTTATGGAGTTTACCTTGTGCATTGAGTGTTTATTACGGGTTCAAAACTAAAAGCTATTTTTTTAGCTTCTTTTTAATCGTCAAATAACCAAATTTCAGCCAAAAAGTCCCAAGCTGCTTGTGGATTACTCTTACTATCAATCAACACCATTCCTCTTCTTATTGGATTTTGATCTGATCCAAACTATTCTGCAAGTTGTCCTTGCTTAAATCTAATTGTACAAATTTAACCACATTAGACAGATTTAACCTAGGATATAGATTTTTAATACTTAGACGCGATTACATTGAATTTCTTCTATTTCTATTGGAAAGAACCTTCCTTTTCTATCAGGTCCCATTTGAAGTATTTATTTGACCCTTATCACACCTTTTAATACTGTTCCACCCAGCACTTTTTAATTATTTATTTCAAACACATTGTGAATGCAATATTCTGAGTCCAAATTGGAATTTGATGTTAATTCATTAGTTGATGGAAGTAAATTTAAGAATTTAATAAAATAATCTAAAGTTCTCTGTTTTAAATTGGATAGTAGGAAAATAGGGATAACAGTTTTACTGAAAATTTATTTGCTAAACAACACTACATCTTGCTCACATCTAACAACAATTGGAACACTCTAAATTTATAGATTTTTTATCATTTCTTTAAGTTATTCAACTTTATCTAAATATAAGTATTCTTCAATTTGATCTACATGTGTAATGGCTATCATAAATGGGATTTGTTGAATTTAAATAAGTTTCATGAAATCCATAGTAGGTTTGCCTATTTGCTATAGAGATGATATAGTTAATAAAGCATAGTCTGGGAATTAAGAATTAATGATTTAAATCATTTAATTATGAGCTCTTTTTGTACCACCCATATCAATGAATGTAATTAGTTTTGTCGAGAGATCAATAAGTTTCTCAACCATGCAAGTAGGACTAAAATTTAATTGATTTTGATGATTCATAATTTTCCCTTCGCTATCGAATCCAATAACTGTATGAGAAACTCTTTCAGTTTTTCCAGAAGTGATTTCTGATCTATTTTTTAGAAATTTCGATCGAGCTAAACCCTACCCATTATCAAGCTGTCCAGTACTCAGTACACCTAATAAAGAAGTCTTTCCTGAACCACTTTCACCTAATAACAAAACTCTAATATCAAGATTGATTCCATCTTTTAAGCCTTTTCTAACAATGACTTCACATGTCTTCCCATGAATTCCTTAATTGATTCCTACAACTAATAATTCTGCTTTAAGAGATTAAGCCATTGAACATAGAGTTCTTAAAGAACCTAGCATGTCCTGTTTGTTCAAACCGAGTGGATTACCAGAATCTTCAACACCGATTTTGTAATATGCCATGCCATTGCCCTCTGAGAGCCTAGAGTATTCTAATCGATTAAAACCTGTAATTCATTTATGTTGTTAAATGAGTTAATCTCTTTGGATCTGGATCCACTAATCGTAGTTTATATTCTGTGTGACCAAAATCACTTTCTTATTTGAAATGACACACTTTTGACTAATTATCTTTTATGCCATACTAATAGATTAAGGATAAGAATACTTGTTCTTCTACATATTGTTCTAAATCTATTTATGTTTCTTCATTGTTTGGATTTACTAAAGAAACAAATTATGGCTTTGTCTCATATTTTTGAATCTACATTAGATTCACAAATACCTAATATTATTGCTGATATTCTTCTTCATTTTTATCATTATTGTCCTGCCGACCTTTGCCTTTTTTCTTTTTTGTATGATTAATTTCTTATTTTCTTAATTTTTGCTTATCTGTAAGTTCTGAAAATTATGGATGAGCCTATTTTACAGGTTTTTTCTTTTCTCTTTTCTCTTCCTCATCATCTATGCCCTACCAGAGACTGTATATGCCGCTGTTTAAATTTTATTGAGATTAATAATCAAATTGCATCTATTCTTAATCAGTCACTTATTTCTTTCTTTATTATAATATTACAAATAATATTTTGAATGCTTTTCAATAGTAAAATATAATTATTCAATATTTTTTCTTCTATTTTTTCTGAAGTTTTTCTTCATCTTTTAAATATTGTGAAATCATAAATTTCATTGCTAAGATATTTAAAACCTTACCTAAAACAAAATTATAGAAAAATATTCCCATAATGACTACAATAGCATATATGGCTATAGTGATAGAATCGAGATTCCATGCTTTTAAGAATTAAGTAAATCTGCTCTGATTTCTCTCCATATTTTCAAGAATCTTGGTCCATATATATTATTACTAATTATTTTTCTGCATGCATTCTATTTCTTACTTCCATTTCTTCAAGCGTTAATACTGATAGATCTCTTTCATCATATTAAAATTATGTTGGTTATATAATATCTAACCAATCCAATTATTGAGCTAAGGATTCATCAACAGTGGAATCTGGAAATCTAGCCCTTAATTATTCCACACAATTGCTCATCATATAAAAGAAATGATTTAAAACTAAATTTTCTCTTTGTTCTTATTCATATTATGAAAATGCTTCATGAATTACTTTTTTATTTGCATCATAGTAATCTCCAACAACTTTGTCACATAAATAAAGCTTTTGAGTTTCTACATCTTAAATCCACTCTGTGGCATAATTTGCAGATATTAATAATAAAAAGAGAGTATATTTCATAATATATTTAGTATATTCGAACATCATAATTATTTTAATTTTGATATGTGTTGAGTCTCTGAAATTCCTCTACGTTCTCTTGTTTTCTTTACCCCAAATCCAACAGTAGATAACATATCCCTTTATATTAAAAATTCATACTTAACCTTTGCTTTACTACCTTTTAAATGGGTTGTATTTCCTGCATTTGTAACAATATCCTTTCCCCAAGACGAATTTTTATATTGGGTGATGTTGAATGTATCTGCAGGAGATCGACTAATTTTGTCTTCTATGATTGGCTACTTGTTTGTAAGTACTACAATAGGATGTGGTTCTTCATAAATAGTTGAAGCAACTTATTCAAATATTTTCATAGAATTAATTCTAAGTTATTTTGAAATTTACTTGATAGTTCCATCACTAGTAAGTTGAGGTTAACTGAGTCTTCTTATTCGATTTAAGATTTATTTTTTTTCTCCTTCATCTGAAATATCTCTGACTTATTTATCTTCTGCTTTGACTAATTATGTACTGGATTAGTTATGAGATGAATTAATTTGTTAAGTTAGTGACAAATATTCATTCCTAACCATCCTTAAACCTGGATCTAACATATTATCTAAATTTATGGCTTATCCTTTTGGTCCTTCTCTGAGTCGATCTTCTTGTAAAATGATTACTCCCTTTTAGAGTGGAATATTCTCATTTACTAATGGAGCTAATTACTGAAATTTGACATTAAAATCTTTAATTTCTTTGATTTCTTTTTCTTCTTCAGGTTTTTTCTTTATTGAGCTTGTCTAATAGATTGTTTTTCTTTTAAACATATTAATTTTGGTTTAGCCATCTTCAAACTTCGATCTCTCATTTGTATATATAATACCCTAATGTAGCAGCGACTGGTGGAAATTTGTGAGTTTTAAGAGTTGTCACAGAAATGAGTTTTCCATCATAATCATATGTGTATTGCTTTGATTTTTTATCTTTGGATATCATTTCATACTTCAATTATTCTTCTTCTAATTCTTTTTGTTTTCTTCTTCTTTCAACTTCTTTTAATTCTTATTTGATCTTGTTTTCTTTTTCTTTTTATGCTCTCAATAGATCCTCTGTAACACTAATGTCTAGAGGTTCACTGAGGTCAACCGCCCCTATAGGCTTTTCTCTAACCAATTTAACATTCTATCCTTAATCCTAAAAATATTTCCATAAAGTACTTAAATTAGTACTCGAGATCGCATAAAAGTTTATGCTGTCATTGATTGTCTATTGGTTGTCATACTCTGTTAATCAAATTCACTAATTTTTGGAGGGAGAAGAGCAATTTTTTGTACTAACCACTAGTCTTGTTAGAATTTAGGCTAGAAATGAAATCATAGAATACAGGTTCATTATCTTCGAATAGACCACCTGTATAATAGTCTGGTCTTGGGTCTTCAGGTTCGCGAAAATATTGGAGAATAGGCTAAGTCATTCGATCAATTGACGCCTAATACCCGACAATCGGAATCATTTTAATTTGCTCATTTTCAGTGATTTTCTTGTTAACAGTGTAAATGAGTTTTTTAATGTATTCTTTGATAAAGAGATGACCTTCAAGTTGAAAGGATTGTAATTAGATAACATCCATTTCTTTATAGTAAGATAAGTAGTTGAGTTTAAGGAAATCAACTTCTTCAAGTTCTGTGTCTGATTGTGTGTTAAATTTCTCAGTTGGGTATGAACGTATAGATGACAATTCACCACATGAACTTCTTTATAATTAAGTTTTCATATTTTAATTAACAGATTAATTATAGAATACGTTTTTGGAGGAGAAAGGTAGCAGATATTTGTGCGTGAGTGTTATAATTTTTTTAAAATTGCAATATAAAAGCGAGGAATTTTTATTCCGTTTTTGGCATTAATAAATTAATTATGAGAACTCTTGTTGCCCTTTGCTTAGTGGCTGCTGTCTTCGCTATGGACACAAACAAGTTTGCAGTACTCCTCCAAGCTGGTACTAGAGGAAATGATGCAGTCGAATCTGTCTACAACCTTTTGAGAGATTTGAAGACTGAAAATGTTAATGTTTAGGCTGCTGCCGACAAGAAGAATAATACAGACGAAGGTATGTTATTTGTTAAATGTAGAAATCTTTTCTTAGGTCATTGGTGACTTGACAAATGTTGCCAGTTTGAATAAGTAATAATATGATGCATTGGGTGCAGTCCGTGCTGATGTTGAAGCTTAAATTCATGTATTGTGTATTGTTATTTAGGATGGTTATTAATGGTTGGCCTGGGCTGAAGGAAGACTCGCTGAAATTGAGACAAGAAATGCTTAACTTTAAGATCAAAGATGTTGGGCTAATGGACTCTTTGTGAGATCTTTGGCTGATCATGCTGATGCAGTAGGTGTTGTCCAATTGCTCTAACAAGATGTTGCTGGATTCCTCACAAATAATGCTGGTGTTGAATTAGTTGAAAAGGCTGAATCCATTGCAGACAAATTGTCAGCTTATAGTCACCTCTTCTAACAAGATGCCCTTAAGAAGTTCTAATCCCTCGCTGAAGTAAAGAGAGAAGGAACAACTGGAGAATAAGTTCTTGCAATCTTGTAAGACTTATAAGTTGAATTGGAATCAACTCTTGCTACACTTTAAGAATAAGAAATCCATGCTGCCTTTGCACTTGCCAAATACGTATCTGATACAAATGCTGAAGTTGCTTGGTTGACCAACGAACACGAAAGAAGAACAGGACTTGTTGAGAAATTAGAAACTGTATGAATAAATTAATTTTAGCAACTCCCAGCCGTCCTTGCTCAATAAGCTAAAGCTCTTAAATTATGGAAGGATTCATTGAATGCAGTTGCAGGTGCCACTGAAGATTTGGAAGAAAAGAGAGAATTCTATGCCTCAGAAACATAAAGAAGAAATGGTATTAAATATGCTAAATTCTAGAGGAAAACGCCATTATCGATGTTGTCATCTAATTATTCAAAGACTAAGTTAGAAACTTAGCATCCCAAACATCCCTTAAGAGACATTGATTAGAATTATTAAAAAAAATCATAATCAATTTATCTATATCATTCACTCAAATGGAGAATAATCATATTCTGCTTTATTATGCATAACCAACTAATCACCTACAAAATAAAAACTATCTGATTTTGTATCGTATGGATTATCAATCATTAATTATTTCTAAATAACAATAAATAATACAATGTCTTCACTAATCTCTGGGATTGTGTATATGTGTTCCCAAGTATTTGTTGAATTTGGAATGCAAAATGGAAATGAAAATTCATAACTTCTTAACAATACATTTCTGAAGTAATGTCTTTCAATAATTGTGAAATTCTTCACTGGTTTATCTCCTACAGAGAATGTCAATTAAGCACCAATAGTTTTCAATTCAAAAAATTATGGTCCAAAATGATATTTTATTCTTCTTGCCTCATCCTGAATTTCTGCTGGTAAATTTTCTTAAATCATGTAGATGTTTACCAACGGGTTCCTCATCTTGATCTCTTTCCACTTCGAATAACACTTATCCAGATTCCATGTCACGAATTCTGAATTTTAAAAATTGAATATTGTAAACATTGGCATTTATTGGGCATAGAAATCTACAATAAAGGTATTATTTACTCTTTTGTTACTTCTTTAAGGCTCTTCACATATTCTTGATTAACTTTTTAGCCGGGCTGCATATTTAATGATTTAAATAAATATAATTATTTGTAATTATTATAACGAGTTTTTTTGCCCTACTCTATTCAGATATTATAATTTTTTATTTTTAAGCCTTTTTTATTTGACATAATTTTCAGTATAAATAAAATATGATAAATACAAGTGTGATTTATTCAGAGACTAGTAGGGTTTTTGGTCCAAGGACTGGTTAAGTGAACTAGATTTCAACAGCCATAAGTAAAATAGGAGATGCTAGCTTCGTATCTCGAAATAAAGAATCCAAGAACTTCTCTCCTATACGAAACAGATTGTTCAGAGAGTCTACTTAACCAAATAAAGGATTAAGAGGATTGGTCTAAGGAGAATATCAGTATTTAAGTTATTTAATTAGTCCTCTACTCCCAACACATATATCAATTGTTGTTGATCGAGACTTATCTCCAAGGACATAAAGAAGAGCATTTAGAGATTCAACTGAAATGGCAAAAGTGAAGCTTGACAAATACACAGATTGGAGTAATTATAAATTGGATATCTAACTGCAATTGTAGAATACTGCAATAACAAAACTCAACAATTAATTAACTCATGCAAGTTACCAATAACCATACCATTAGAGTACAAGATCGGCATTCTTTCATGGTGCTCCCGTGAATTAATTTTCCAATTTTACACCAAGAAGGTATTATAATATCTAATTTAGTGCATATTAATCAGGTAAAGTATTAAAGACAAGTAGATATTGATAATAATTCATAATTATAAAGTTTAATCAACAGATAAATCATTTCCTGCTTCTTATTATAATTTTTCTAATCTTATAGGATTTATATCCACTATCATAGTTGGATGTAAATGATGTACAATCTAATATCTATACATTAATAGTATAAGAAGCATTAAAATAATTATGGCTCCTGATTGTATAATGATTATAGCAAAACATTCTGTAGGTATTTAAGCACATACATCTACTCCCATTTTTAATTAAAAATAAATACTTAAATATATTTTTGCAAAATAAAGTAAAGTGTTTTATTCATGGAAAGTGTAACAGAGAGTTCATATACACAAACAGGGTCTCAGTATTCAATCGGTTGCATTTGCTAAAGAAGAATAATGTAATTTGAATTAATTTATTTTATTACATCATCACAATAAATAAGATTCTATTTCCAAGTTGCAATTACAATATATTTAAAATTAATGAAACAGACTTCTAAATCTGCTTCGACAATTGTGACAATGTTCACCTAATAGAGGTAAACTCTAATTTGATTGTAGTCAAGAGATGCAATTATTGTAAGCAAAACGAGACATTGACAATTTGACTCTTGAGATTGCGGACCGTCGTAAAAAGTTAATGGAAGAGATAAATCCCACAAAGAAAAAAAAGCCAGAGAAAGTGGATGCATCAAAAGCAGAGAAATTTAAAACAATGGTAATTGATAATTCATTATCAATAGGATGAGCATCGTATTACTTTGGCAGAATTGGAGGCAAAATTGAATACTAGTGCGGTTCATGGTATGTCCAAGGATGTGGCAGCATAAAAACTAATTGAATATGGAAAGAACTAACTGACCTAAAAGGAAGCAGAACCTTGGTATCTAAAATTAATTCATGAACTTACGTCTATGTTTGCCCTATTATTGTGGGCTGGATCTGCTTTGTGTTTCATAGCTTTTGGGTTATCCCCTGAAGATCCATCTAATGTAAATTTTAAATTTATTTTAGCTATATCTTGGTATAGTTATTGCAGTAGTCGTTGTAGCAACGAGTGTCATTACATTTTTTCAAAATTCGAAATCTGAGGCAATTATGGAGGCCTTTAAAAATTTTATCCCTCCTGAAACACTAGTAATAAGAGATGGACAATAATAAAAATTACCTGCTTCTGATTTGGTGCCAGGGGATGTGGTAGTAATTGAATTCGGAAAAAGGATACCTGCAGATATTCGAATACTTGAGAGTAATGAAATGAAAGTCGATAATTCGAGTCTGACTGGAGAGTCATTATTGCTATTGAGATCCCCTGAATGTACAAATTAACTGAATCCTTTGGAAACTAAAAATTTGGCATTCTTTGGTACTTTATGTAAAGAAGTATTAAAATATATAAAAATAGGGAAATGGTAAAGGAATGGTAATATTTACAGGTGATAACACTGTAATTGGATAAATTGCAGGACTTGTTTAAAGTTCAGGGGCAGATGAATCTACTTTAAGAAGAGAATTGAATGTATTCATTAAATTAATCGCTGTTATTGCTATTGGAATAGGGGTTGTATTTTTTGTACTTGGATTTATTATGGGATATCGTATATAATTTAATTATGTTAGCTGCTATTACTAATTTAGTTTTCGCTATTGGAATCATTGTTGCTAATGTTCCTGAAGGTTTATTAGCAACTGTAACAGTGGCACTTACTTTAACAGCCAAAAAATTAGCTTATAAAAAGGTTTTAGTAAAAAACTTAGAAGGAGTTGAAACTTTGGGATCTACGTAAAAATTATTTAATATTTTAGTTCATGCATTTGTTCAGACAAAACAGGAACTTTAACTTAAAATAAGATGACAGTCGAAAATCTTTGGTACAATAATAAAAAAGTGAGAGGGAATAATAGAGAAAAACATGGTCCTAAATTTAATTATGAATATGACTTGAATGAAATTGGATTTAAGACTCTCCACGAAACTGCTGTTTTATGTTCTGATGCGACCTTTGATAGTTCATTGCCTTAAGAATAATCAATAAAAATTTAGAATTTGATTGGTTTAAATTAACAATAAAAGGACTAAAAATTAAAAGAAGCGACTGAGAAATGGGTAGCAAATTTTGAGAAAATGTTATGTTAAGAGAAACCAACAGTGGGGGATGCTTCGGAGACAGCATTAATAAAATTCTTTTAACCAATATACGATATAATTTAAACTAGAAAAAGTAGAGAAGTAGCTAAAGATGCAGAAAATAAATCAGCTAAAATGCCATTCAATTCTACAAATAAATATGCTTTTATTATTATTGAATATGAAACAAAAGATTCACATTATTGTCTCTTATCCAAAGGAGCACCAGAAAGAATATGGGGATTATGTGATTCTGTTTATAAAAATGGAAAAATAGAATTAAAGGATGAGAGTTGGGAGTAATCATTTATATCAATAAATGAATAATTTGGTCGTTAAGGGGAAAGAGTATTAGGATTCGCTAAATATCATTTGCCAAAGGATGAATTTCCTCTTGGTTATAAATTTAATTTGGATAAAATGAACTTTCCATTTAATAGATAAGCATTTGTGGGTTTGATATCATTGATAGATCCACCAAAAGATAATGTACCACATGCTGTGAATAAATGTAAAACAGCAGGAGTATAAGTAATAATGGTAACAGGTGATTAACCAGTCACTGCTGCTGCAATAGCAAGATAATGCAATATTATTACAGAAAAGACAGTTGATGAAATAATGAAGGAAAGAGGAATCAGTTTTGAAGAAGCATTTCATTTATCGAATGCACTTGTTATTCATGGAGATAAATTAACTAAAATGGCTATTGATGAGGAGGGATTACCAGAGGAAGAAAAAGGAAGATAATTGTAAGAATGGTTAAGTAAGCCTTAATTAGTGTTTGCAAGAACAAGTCCTGCTTAAAAATTAATTATTGTATCAGGATGTTAAAAAAGAGGTCATATAGTTGCAGTTACAGGTGATGGTGTTAATGATTCACCTGCTATTAAAAAAGCAGATATTGGAGTAGCAATGGGTATTACTGGATCAGATGTAGCAAAAGATGCGGCTGATATGATATTATTAAATGATGATTTTTCAAATATTGTCATTGGAATAGAAGAGGGTAGAAAGATATTTGATAATCTTAAGAAAAGTATAGCATATTGTTTGACATCAAATATTTCAGAATTAGTACCCTTTTTGGGATTTGTTATATTTAGAATTCCCTTACCATTGACTACTGTTTTAATTCTTTGTATTGATTTAGGAACTGATATATTCCCTTGTACAACTTTTGTATTTGAAGAATAAGACATAGATATTATGACTAGAAGACCAAGATCATAAGTTGATCATTTAGTGAGTGGAAAAATGTTAATTTTTGCGTATGTGTAGAATGGAGTCTTGTCTAGTTTTTGTGGATATTTCTAATGGTTTATTGCATTATATGATTTTGGTTTTTATCCGTCAAATTTACTTTTTATAGGATTGTCGAGTACAGTACTTCCTAAACTTACTGATGTATTTGATCCATCTGACCCATGGTTAGGTAATACGAATTTAAAAGATATGTTTCCAGATGGAAAATGTGAGTAAAGTGAAATAGATAAAGAAAGTGAAACAATTGATTGGATATATGCTAATCATGCCAAACATGATTTAAGATTGGCATATATTGAATGTAAGGATGGAAAATTGTAATAAATATTTGAATGGGCCCCCTGTGAAATTGATTTGATTTCACCATATTCTTCCAGGCCTTATTGTTATACTACTGAAGCATCTAATTATGCTTAAACAGCTTATCTATTTGGAGTTGTTGTGGCCTAAATAACTAATTATTAAGGTTTACGATCTTTAAAGAATTCAACTATTTTGTAAGGATTCTCAAATTATTACATGTTCTACAGTTTCTTTGTAGAACTTATGCTTACAGTGGCTCTAGCTTACATAGAGGGACTGAACACAGTCTTTGGTACTAGAGACATAATATTCGTACATTACGGAATCAGTGCTATTCCTTATGCTTTATTTGGATTGATTTGGCAGGAGGCAAGAAAATATATGGTAATTAATAATAATAATTAGATTCGTAATGGATAAAAATAGGGATCTTTGCCAAGTTGGTGGGAAAGATGCGTAGCTTTTTGAGAATGAGATTCATGATATTCATAAATATAAAATATTTTATTTATCTTAGTTTTATTATAATAATACCTTAACTATTTGTATTTGTATCAAATAATGTTTGCCATATTTTTGGGTACTTTAGGAACAATGACTTGAATTAAAGTTTTTCCTTTTGAAATTAATATATATTTGACTTAACAGCATAATTAATTAATTAATGATTAAGCAAAAAATCACGAAAGAAAAACTTAAGACTATAGATAATGGTGAAAATAATAGAAAAAGAAAATATTGGACTACTGCAGATGACGATATACTAAGATAGACAATTTAAATTCACGGACCTAATTGGAAAATAATAGCCGAATATCTTGAAGGCAGGAACGCCAATCAGTGTGCTTAGCGTTGGAAACGACTTAAACCTATCGAAGTAAATTAAAATATATTTTATAGCTAAAAACAAGAAAGAAATGGACTAAAGAAGAGGATGAGAAACTTAAAATTCTGGAATAGTAATACAAAAACGATTGGAAGGCTATCTCTTAATTTTTACCAAATAGAACAAGTCGTTAAATACGAGAAAGATATGTAAATCATCTTGATCCAAAAATAAATTATCGATCCTGGACTTCAAAAGAAGATTTTAAAGTTTGGAGATTGTACAACAGCATGGGATCGAAGTGGTCTGAAATGGCAAAATTAATGAAAGGAAGGCCAGTAAGTTTTTATTTTATACAAGGAAAACATGATAAAGAATAGATTTTATGGATATATCAAGTAGACATATACTCAAGAAAAAAACCCATATTATGTTATTCCTAAATAAAAAAGAAATTTAAATACCAAATAATTTTTTTAATCCGAAATTAATGAGCTTGCTTTCCAATAATGTGATTAAAAGTCACTCACTCCTGATAGCCCATTACTAATGAATTTGATGTAGTTTGAATCAAAAGTAGAATATAGCAATTTATTTGAAGAATGTAATGAGGATTTTATTAATTATGATAATACTTAAATTCCAAAAATGACACATGACATTTTTGAGGAATAAACTAATGGACACTCGATTATAAATTAATGATAATTTATTGTATAATATATTAGTTTTCAATTTTTGCACTGATAATATAGTAGATAAAAATTTCAATTCAATAAATACAATTAGGAGTGTTAAATATAAATAATGTTCTTTTTTATGCCTTCACATATGAAATAAAATATTGATATAAAGGCAAGAGGACCAAGAAAAATTATGAGATGTTTCAACAGTTTCTTTAAGCATTTATAAATGGTATTTGATAATTAATACATAATGGAAAGAAAATTGAGATCTTAAGTAAATGGATTAGTGGATTTTTCATGATCTTCATATATATCAAATATTTTATTTTTTTTAATTTTAATATATTTATTAAAAGTAAATTTTAATACAAAAAACAGAACACCTCAATTATTTTTTTTTGTTTCAAATAATGTTAGCCATATTAATGGGCACTTCATGAAACATTCCATTGACTAAAGAAAAGATTAACTTTGAGGACTTCTTATATATGTGACTTAACAACAAAATTAATATATATATTCAAAAATGATTAAGCACAGAATTACAAAACAAAAAAATAAGACTATAGATTATAGTGAAAATAATAGAAAAAGAAAATATTGGAGTACTGCAGAGGATGATATACTAAGATAGACAATTTAAATTCATGGGCCTAATTGGAAAATAATAGCTGAATATCTTGAGGGTAGGAACGCAAGTCAATGTGCGTAGCGATGGAAACGAGTTAAACCAATCGATGTAAATCAAAATATATTATATAGGGAAAAATAAGGTAAAAATGGGATAAAGAGGAGGATGAGAAACTCAAGTAACTGACAGAGAAGTACAAGTGCGATTGGAAGGCCATATCGCAATATCTACCAAATAGAACAGGTCGTTAAATACGAGAAAGATATATAAATCACCTTGATCCAAATATAAATTAAAGGTCTTGGTCATCAAAGGAAGATTCAAGAGTATGGAGATTGTACAATAGCATGGGATCGAAGTGGTCTGAAATGGCAAAATTATTGAAAGGCAGGCCAGTATATTTCCATTTTATACAAGGAAAACATGATAAAGAATAGATTTTATGGATACATTAAGAAGACATATACTAAATAACAAAACCCATATTATGTTATACCGAAATAAAAAAGAAATTTAAATACCGAATAATTTTGTTAATCTGAGATTAATGAGGTTGCTTACAAAGAATTTGATTTAGAATCATTCACTCCAATTGATAAGCCAATATTAGTAAATTTGATGTCAAAAGAAGATCCAATATATGATAGCAACGATCAATTTTATGGGGGTTTTATTAATTATGGGACTTTAATTCCAAAAATGAGGCATGATATTTTTGAGGAGTTGACTAAATGGTCACCACAAAATTGATAAATAATGATTAAATATAACTGAGTTATAATATTAGATGAATTTTCAATAATATAGCATATAGCAGCCAAATAATATTAATTAAATTATCAAATTAAGTTACGAGTAACGAATTCAGATTAAATTCTTTTTCTTTTTGTAGCCTTCGCATCTAGTAAAAAAATTTAGATCTCATTGAATTTTTATTTATAACTAAGAAATACTATACATTTTTAATATTATATAAGAAAAACGGAGAGTTCTTTATATCAGATATTTAATTCTCTAGATTTTTCTTCCCATCATTCATTTCATTCTGATAGGCACGTTTTATTTTTTAAAATGAGACTTTGTCATTCATAGAGGCTGATGATGAAATCTAAATTTCTTTATCTTATTTTTAATTTAAATGAGAGAGATTTCAATTACGATAGGTTTTAAAGTTAAACAAAGCTTATATTAGAATACAAGCCAAGGAAACTTTAGAGCAAGAGAGCGATATTTTCATTTTTATTGAATAATATATAAATTATGTTTCTCATTAATAATTAAAAAAAATATTATTTTACCTCAAATGAAACTAAAATATAAATTCATCATTTTAATTGATTTTTTTAATAGGATTAGTAGAAATTTTGGCCATATTATTTTTTTATGGGAAAAATACTCATTATAAGAAAAATAGTACTTTTGCAGAAAACTTTAATACCATTGTATGCTTAATTTGAATGTATTTTCCTATTAAAGGCCCAATTATTCTTATTTCTTATGTTTGAGAAAAAGAAAAACTGCAATAATTAAACAATTTATATTTTAAATAATATTTCTAATTCCCTTCTTGATTAAATTATAATAAAAAGTGATATTCCCAAAAATTATTCCTCATGATAATTGGCATGGCATAGCTCCTATAAGAGTGACTTAACAACAGTAATAAATTATAAATATATTTCAAAATGATTAAGTCAACAACAAAAAATGAACCCTAAAATTAGAGTTAAACGGTAAGAAAGAGGAAATATTGGACTAAAGAAGAAGATGACATACTTAGATCGACTGTCAAGCTTCATTGTTCGAAGTGGAAAATTATTGCAGAATACTTGAATGACCGTAACGCTAGTTAATGTGCTTAACGTTGGAAGAGAATAAAACCAGAGACGGTACATATATAATATGAGACAATAGGAAAAAACAAGATAAAAATGGGATTTGAAGGAGGACGAGAAGTTGAGAGATTTAGCCAAAGCTTATCATTGTGATTGGAAAACGATTGCCCGTCTATTGCCACATAGAACAGGTCGTTAAATACGAGAACGATATATAAATCATCTGGATCCAAAAATTACTCATAGGGAGTGGACACCTAAGGAAGACTAAAAAATATGGAATATGTATAAGAGAATAGGTTCGAGATGGTCTGAAATAGCTAAAAAATTAATAGGAAGACCTGTAATTGCTCTAATATATTTTAGGAAAATATGATAAAAAATAGATTCTATGGATACATAAGAAAAACATATGCTAATTAACTTAATCCATATTACAAATTCCCTGAATAGAAAAGAAATTTATAAATGGAGGAGGAGATTGTGGAGACTTCAAACATGAAAGAACAAATAATTTTAATTAAATAAGTTGATGAATTAGGTTTAGAATGTTTTGATTCTGAAATTCTTTCTTTGAATCCTCCAATCCATTCGGATCGCCATATTTTAATTAGGAAACACGAATAGGTTTCTAAGAGGATTTTGGAATAAAATGAAAAAAAATTTAAACTAGAAGAGCCATTTTAGCATATAATTGCTTTCGAAAGTAATATGAGTTTTAGGGCTATCCAGATTCAATGGGAACTGGAAATATTAATGAAACTTTTCTAAATTACGATGATCGATATCTAAATAAATAAATAGAGGAGACCACCAAGTTGGCTCCTAAATTGAAGCAAAACGATGATTGAGAATTATAATTAATAGGGAAAAACGAAATTTTTCAATTCTTAAAATATTTTAAGGTTTAATTATTATTTTTATATAATTTTAATTCATAATTTTGATATAAAAAACAATCATAAACAAAAAACTCATTGATGTTAAAGAAATATAATATTTTTTCTAATCTATTCAACAGGAAGAGAACAATATGAATGATTTTGATAGAAGGAAGTCTTTAGGATGTTGCATGGATATACATATCCTATATGTTCATTAATTTAGGAAAATATGATTTTATGTAGACGATGTATATAAAACAGCCTGTTGACGTTTAAAAAATCTTAAGAAATTAAACGTAAACATGCTTAAAATGGACTCAGTGTAACTAATAATTGTTGCCATGATAAATAGACACCTTCTACTAAATAAAACTTATTAACTTATTGATTTTATATAAAAAAAACACAATAAATGATGAATTATTTATAAATTAAGTGTATATAAATGAGACCTAACAGTCTAAAAATTTTATAAATTTTCTTAAAAAACATGAAAATGAATCAAAAATTGACAGATTACGATGATTCTAATAGTAGTAGAAGGATTAATAGAAAATATTGGACAAAGGAAGAAGATAAAATTCTAAAGGAGACAATAAAATTACATGGTTAAAGTTGGAAAATTATAGCAGAATATCTCGAAGGTCGAAATGCAAGTCAATGTGCTTAAAGATGGAAGAGAATAAAACCTAATAAGGTAAGATAATCTCTAAAAATAGGAAATAATCCGATTAAGATGGGAAAAAGATGAGGATGAGAAAGTAAAAGAGCTCGTAGCCTAATATAATTGCAATTGGAGTTTTATAGCTTAATTCCTACCACATAGAACAGGCCGTCAAATAAGAGAAAGATATACAAATCACTTAGATCCAACAATTTCTTTAAAAGAATGGACTCATGCTGAGGATCTAAAAATATGGAAAATGTATTAAAGAAATGGGTCAAAATGGGCTGAGATGGCTAAAAAAATGAAAGGAAGACCTGTATAAATATATTTAATGTTAGGAAAATATGATTAAAAATAGATTCTATGGTTACATACTTTCAACCTATGCTAATTAGACTCATCCATATTATGTGATTACAGAATAAAGAAAAAGAAATATACTACCCTAGGTAACAAATGAAAACCAATTAATGACGATTGAACAAGAAAGGAGTTAAACTAATCATGAAGGATAGTTGGATTCTTAAACTTCCATTAATATCTCTAATAATCACATTCTCAATAATTGTTTTGAATTTTTTAGTTAATTGGAAGATTAAAAGAACATAAATAGACAGGATATGTGTTAAAGTTAAATTTCTGTTGAAAATTTTCTAAACCTAGGTTTTTAGAATAAACATCTTTATCCTAATTCTGAGTTTCTAATGAATGAAGATGAAAGTTAATCCTTTTCAATTTAAATTTCAGGATAATGCCCCCTTATGAAAACATAAGAGTATGTTTTTGAGGAGTTTAAAAAGCCAACTGTTGTCTAAAAGTGCAACATATGAATTTATAATTTATTTTTATGTTCTATTATTTAATAATTGATTATATACCTATACTGATTTTGCTAATGAACAATATTATAACACAGCTACTGGAAAATGTACTTCATGTCCTTCAAATACTAAGTGGTATAATATTTCTTTAATAATTTTATACTGGTTTGAAAGGTGAAAAAAGCAATTCTTTTGTTTTAATTCCTTCTTATTTGAGCTCTTCTGTTATTTTATTCATTCCTAAATTGTAAGCTTTTTTCAAATTCTTAAATTTTTCAATCCATAGTATTCAAGAAAAATGAATTTCTTTAATAAACATCAATAAAGCATTCTTATAATTTATAAATTTTACTTGATTAGTGACAAACGAACATTCATTATATCTAAAATAGTTTATTGTTATTTATTATAATATATAATTTTCAAATCAATGAATTAATCCGAAACATGTTATGATTCTGACCTTTTTGAAAGTGATTAATTAGAAGGCTTATTATGTCCAATTGGCTTAGGAGTAATGAGAAATCCAGTTTTCGATTAATGTGGACATGTGTTTTGTCAATGTTGTATAAGTAATTGGCTTAAAAAATCAAAATTATGCCCAATCAATAAATAACCAATTAATGAGTAATAACTTATTAAAGCTATTCCATTAAAGAATATGATTGATAATCTTGTATTGAAATAATGTTTATTGAATTGTAATTGGAAAGGAAAGTTAGATTAATATTATACACATAATGAAAAAGAGTGTCCAGAAGCAACAATAAATTGTTAAAATGCTAAATGTGAAATGTAAGTGTAAAGAAAGAACTTTGAGAATCATAAAAATGAATGTTAATTTAGATAAATATAATGTGAATATTGTTAAGAAAAAATGACTAAATCAGAATAAGATCCCCATAATCTTGTTTGTGTTGCTCGTATGATTAAATGTGAACATTGTGATCTCGAAATTAAATTCATGGATCATGATAATCATGTTAATGTATGTCCTCATAAGTATTATATTTTAATTATAAAGAAAAACCCTTTGCCCAATAGAAGGATGTAATAAATAAATAAAGAGATCTGAATTAGAATAACACTTATAGGATATAAGTCATATTATAATATTATAAGAGTAAATTAAGCAATTAAAATAAGAATAAAAATAAATTATTCCATACTTAGATGGATGGAGATTAACTCATGCTAAAAAGATAGAAAGTAGAGAATGGGTTTCAGTAAATTCACTTGAAAAAATTAAAGGACCTTTTATTTTACATTTTGAAGCAATAAATATAAGCAAACGACCAAATTAATGGAGGGCTGTTATTGGAATATCATAAGATCGTTTAAAAAATAATCATTTATGGTATAGATAAAAGAATGTATAAATATTAATTAAAATAGTCATTCTCTTGGATATTTGGTGGATTTAAATGTAATAATTAAGCAGAAGTATATGGATGTGAAATTAAAGAGGAAAATTTCAAAGGCAAAGTGGTATTTACTAAGTAAAGAGAATTGTAATTCGAATATGAAAATAATAATTTTGGAACAGCTTATTAAATATCTGAAGAAGTTGCAAAAGATGGTTTATATTTAATAATATCATTTGTTAATTTAGGAAAAATTAGATTACTTTCATTGGAATAAATAAATTGATATTGTTATTTATTGGATTGTATAATCATGTTTTTAATTACTATTCTAGTTATTTTATTTTCTCATTAAGATTTCTAATAATTTATTGTTGGGCAGCGTATTCCTAAGCTGCATAAAAAATAACCTATTATTTCTCTAGTTGCAATTGTTAAACTTACGATGTAAGTATCTCAGAAATACAATCATCATTTTATTAATTTACATCTTATTGAGGATTCTTTTTTTAATCTGCAATCTCTTTTTAATGTTATTATTGCATTTATGTTATTTTTTTTTCATGGTTTTTCTTATAAGCCTCAAATTCAACATTTTAGGCACGAATCTTCGCTTTAAGATCTTTAATTTCCTGTTATTGATCAGGGGCTAATTAGGACTCTACCTTTTATTATTATTATTATTACTATTAACATAATTTTTCTTATAATTCATTTGTATCTTTTTCAGTTTTTTATTCTTAGCTTTTTAATTTTTATTCCAATATCTTTATTTAGTCCTCATACGATTGGCTTATTGCTTTTAGCATTTCCTCATCTTGACCAAAGGGGGTTCTTCCTAATCTTTGCATTTAGTGAAGTTATTTTGCTAATTTTAATTCTTTTTCCAACCTTTGTATATCCATAGCTTGTATTTAAACAATTTAATCAGATGATTTAACTTCTTGTTCTTTACTCTTGACCTATGTTACAATCCTTTTTTCATTTTCATCAAGTTTGGATTGAAGTTGATTTAATTTTTTTTCATATTCATTTTTCTATGTTAAAAGTTGTTCACTTAAATGACTAATTTGAAATGAGTTTTCTGATATTTACTCTTACATATTAGTCTTTATTGATTCCTTTTCATTTTTAATTTAATCAATTTATGAATGTAAGTCTTTAATTTCTAAAGCTTTTAAATTTATTTATTTGTTAAGTTCAAATATATGTTAATTTAAATCTTGTTATTCTGGTTAATTAGAACCTAAATTTTGTGATTGTTGTTCTAGTTATTATTTATACCACTCCACTTAGTAATTTAAATAAATGAGCTATTATACAAGTTATTATGCGTCATAAACTGTCAGAATAGCTTTTTGTCCTGGTTGGAAGCTCTTTGTAGCAGAATGCAGGTTGTTATTTTGATCGACTAACAAAATATTGTCATAAGGTATAGAACGTTCCTTTGAGGCCACAAAAGCCTTAATAGATTGTTATTTATCCAAACTAACATTAACTACATTTCCATTGGTTAATTTGATTTCACAATGTACTGTTTGTGTTACAAGTCTCATAGGTATTTGATAGAATTTATAATAATAATATAAAAAAGAGATTCATTATTATTTATCTATATTCTCAAATAGTTTAATAATGGTTGATTACCATGCCTATTCATATTCTTGATTTTGTTTTTATGATTCTTTTAATTACTGCTAAGTATTTTGTAACTCTGCTTCCTTTTTTAATAATTTTTCTTCTGTGGTAGATAGCTCGGTTACTAAATCAAGGATTCTTTTTTCTTAATGCACAACCACTAAGTGTATTTAGAAAAATTTAGTTTTAGTTTCTTATAATATTTATAAGAGCTACTCTTTATCCATATTGAGTAATTACTATATTTATTTAAAGTTTTATTATTCCATTTCTCTTCCTTATTATTGTTTTTCCCAACTCTGAATTTGCTATTAAGTCTTCTCTTAATACTTTTGATTCATGATTAAGAGCTTCTATTTAAGATCAGCATTTTCTCTCTTAAGGTAATCGTTGTCAAGTTTCATTTTATCAAATTCATTTTCTATGTCCTTATATTTACGAAAATTGGTTGAAAACTCTGCTTCGATGTTTTATTTATTCTACTCAAATTAATTGATTAAAATTTTCATTTTAGAGAACTATTTAAGCATCTTGACTAAATCGTAAACATGGAAAATAATATTTTAGCTATATTCTTTTGCTGAGGAGAATGGTTAATTTTTCGAGTCTACAATAAGAAGATTATCAAATGGTATATCGGGTTCTAAAGAGGCTATTTTTCTCTTAAACTCAAAATTTGCACAATTGATTTCACCAACTTGTCCATTTGTTAGCTTAACTTTGCAATTTATTTTATTCATGCACTATTTAATAGAATAACATTTGATTTTTAGAAATTATTTTTAATAGAAAACATAGTTTCTTGGAAATGGTATAATATGAATATAAAATCATTCCTGAATGAATTGTTTCTCGTTCTGTTCTA
Source organism: Paramecium caudatum (assembly GCA_000715435.1). Taxonomy (NCBI): domain Eukaryota; phylum Ciliophora; class Oligohymenophorea; order Peniculida; family Parameciidae; genus Paramecium; species Paramecium caudatum. Next base: position 318,352 of record JMSD01000008.1, read on the forward strand.
TTTCTATATAACTCATTTGATGTAGGAATTGTGGTTCAACTTAATGAAAGAATTACATAATTTTTTCAATATGAGGTATGTAACTGAAATCAAGTACTTAAGCAACTTGATCCTCAATATTAAGATTAATATTTCTGACTTTATTTCTCCATTCTACTTCACAATTTCTTTTTTCTACAATTTTTTAATTTTCTAGGTCAATTTGTCTTAAATTCTCTAAATGTTAATTCCATGGTGTGTTGTTTAAATTGCTACATAACTATTTCACAATAGTTTATTCATTTTGTGATTGATAATGAGATAGTTATTATTATTGACTATATTAACTAGTCCATTGAGTAACTTAACTACTCTTTACACTAATTGAATATTTTGATAGTTCTCTAAATTTAGATGCAAAAGCAGTTTCTTCAGTAACAATACTTTAAACATATTTATTATTGATAATGCTTTTATTTGGTTCTTCTTTTATTATTTTTTCTTCTTTTACTATTTATAATACCATTAATTCTAAAATATCTGTTTATGGTTATGGTTATATTTAAATACTTTCAAGATGATCTTCATGATTAACAGATATAAATTATTAATTTTATGGAAGTATCATAGATTCTTATTCAATAACTTAATCTTCTTATAAAGATTAATTGGTATTAAGATTAATTACTAATTATCTGAGATTTATTTTCACTTTATCATATAAATATCCAAGTCCTATAGGTTCAAGAATTATTTAAACTGTCCACTTATTGATTACTTCTTATAGAAATTTGGTATCAGCTACTATAAATGTAATAGATACCTATAATATATTCTTGAAATGTTTTTTAATCAATTCCAAATAATGTGGAAGCCTTTTGATAAATAGTGTGAGAATCTTTGACTAAATGATCTAATAATTAAGCATATGGTGATCCAACTGATAATTTCGAATGACCAATCCAATTTATTGATTGTTCGTGTAGAGAGACATCTAAGAGAGACGAAGACAAATGCCCTAATAGACAATTAATGGCACTTGAGATATAGTGAAAATACTAATCTTTAAATAATTGACTTGTAAATTGTGTGCTCATTCTTTATTCTTCCTAATCTTTAATGAAAAACTCTAATAATTAATATCTTTTTTCATTGAGTAATAAACTAAATGATGAAATGATTCCATTTTCAATAGGATCTTAAAATATATTTCCATCATTTTATCCTTTCAATACTATTTATGTCCATATTCTTCCTGCAATAGTAATGAAATTATATGATGGGAGAGATGTCTTATAAAAAGTATTAAATAACTTATCTACATATTAGAATAGTTCTTCAAAATATATATTTAGATGCCAGATAGTTCCCATAAAGGAACGCCAAAGAATTACATAAAAGTTAAGTAGTTAGGCTTAAATTTTATCATTTTTTATAATAAGTAACACATTTCTACTAAATAGACATCTCAAGTATATCATATGTAGGATTTAAGCAACTAGCTAAAACAGCAATGGAACTTATTTATGTATGGTACTGGGATCTTTAATAAAATTATCCACAATAACCCATTTGATTTCAAGTAATAATTGAGTATGTTGTAAATTCTATATACTATATTACCCTAAGCAATCAATGTAGAGTTTCTCATAAATATCACTTAATTAGACTGTTGATTGGAGATTGCTATTTACTTCATTTTAAGCCATGTATAATTGGAACCAGCTGGTTGTAGATTATTTTAACTTATCGTCTGTGAGTATGGCAATAGGGAGGAATGGTGATACAATAGAATTTACAATAAGATCAGTGAGATTTAGAGGGAACTACAATTTGAGTTCACGGAATTGTAAACTAAATTAATTCTAATCATACATAGATTTCTTGTAATCTTAATATATCCTAAACCAATTTTCATCTTAATTTAGTTCTATTTTTAAGAGTTATTCTTTGTAAACATTTTAAAAACGTGTATCAGATCCATATTCTATGAAATTTGATACATGTATATTTCGAATGTATAATGAACTGAGATAATTGGCATAGATGTTACTACTCATTTCTACAACAAATTTAAGTTTCTTGCTAACAAGTTTTAAATTCAATGATTCTTAAATTGTCAAATAGTTTAATACGTATTGTATTAATTTGACAGAGTATAATGGCATATCCTGATCAATCAATCGGCTATTATAAATTACTTCCTTACTTTATAATCTCTTTATGATTCATATAGTTAGTCAGACTTTTATTTTTATGGCCTCCTTCCTCACTTACATCTTAGTGCTTGTTCATACACATTTTAAAGAAATCTCTTTTCCTTACTCTAACTTCATCGTTCTTCGCTTGACTTTTTTGATTTCCCATAATTATTTATATTCCATAATCAATTATCAAATAATTAATATCATCTCTAATACCAATATGGAAAAACCTTATATCTAGAGGTATTCATATGTCCTATCTAAAAAAAACAATATAGATATTTATATCCATATTGATTCATAATAAGGATAAAGAATATAAAGAATAGTAAAATACAAATTTATGTATGTCTTCTCAAATATCATATATAAGGAATTAATATTACTCTATCCAAAACTGAAACAAAAGAATTAAAATTTATCAATTACAAAGAGTTTGAAGAAAAATAAAAAATTTGAGATAGGTTGGCCATCAGTCATAATTTTTTAATGTTCGGTAAGAAAAATAAATGGGTGCAGCTCAATAAACACAAAATCATTTATATTATATATTTTAATGAATTGATTTCACGATAATTCTATTATTTTTATTAAT
>JMSD01000008.1:321322-354037 GCA_000715435.1 Paramecium caudatum
TAAAATAATAAAATAATTAATCATATATCAATAATATTTGCTAATAAATCATTAATGGTTTCTCTTTTTCTTATTATATATGGTTAACCATTTCTTATTAATATTTCTGCTGGTCTTTCTCTTAAATTATAATTTGAACTCATAGAATATCCATATGCTCCGCCATTTTCTACAACTAATATATCACCTTATTATGCTTATAATTATCTATCTACACCTAATATATCACCACTTTCACATATATTTCCACATATAGTTACTAATTGTGTATTGACATTAGATACAGAATTACTAATATTATGATAAGAATTATATAATGCTGGCCTTATTAAATGATGCATTCCTGAATCAGTTCCAACAAATGTTTTTGCAGAATTGATATTAATAGCTGAGACTGTACATAATAAATATCCAGCTTCAGCAATTAAATAACGTCCAGGTTCTATGAAAAGGATGGGTTTGATAAGTGTAAAATATTTATCATACAATTTCTTAATCTCTTGGAACAATATATTTAAATCACTAATTTCTTCTCCTTCTTAATATTTAACACCAAATCCTCCTCCAATATCAATATATTTTAAATAAGGTAATTCTAATTGTTAGGTTGCAGCTTAGAATAATCTTTCAATTCCTTAAAGATAAGAATCATGATCTTTTTTCATAATTTTACTTCCCATATGTTAATGTAACCCTACAATTCTTACACCATTATTTTATGCTTCTTATATTTAATCTTTCCATCTTAAATTAATACCAAATTTGCTATCATTTCCACCAGTATTAACATGATGATGATGTCCTATACCAATATCTAAATTCAATCTAATAATGACTTCAGTTTGAGGTGGTAATTATTTGAGACTATCAAGTTCACCAACATTTAATATGACACCTTATTCGAGTGCAAATTTGATTTCTTCTTTTGTAATATAATTAGCAGTATATGATATTTATTGTGGTTTGAATCCTGCTTTTAAAGCAACCAATACTTCATTTGGTGATACAGCATCTATTCCATTGATTCCATTTTCTCTCATAATTTTAAGAATATTAGTATTTGTGTTAGCTTTACATGCATACAATATACGTGCATCTTAATTGAATGAATTGTGTAAAGCTGATAATATTGTGGAACATTATCTTTTTATGATATCTTCATCATAAACATACAAAGGAGAACCAAATTACTCTGTAAGTTGTTTTGGAGTGATTCCTTAGATTGTGAATTACATAATAATAATCAATAATATTGATAATTTGAGGAAAATTGTTATTGTGATGTTGGATAAATGTATTTCGTATTAGGTATACTTTATCTAATGATCTTACTTGTATATTAAACTTTTGGCAATTCATTGGATTGAGTGTATCCTCTACCAAAACATATTTCATATTATTCATCAAATATATTTTCTCTTTCTTTTGGACAAGAAACATATAATTTAATGAATGAAATGAGTATACATATCTAAATAAATTGTATTAAATTACTTTTTCAATAACTATTAATATACATAATGTAACTGTATATTAATGAAAAGTATCATCTGGATGATCATACTTAACTTTATTTTCTAAATATGGAGCAGAGAATATGTAAATCCAAAAACCATCATAGCATAATGATATGATTAACATTCCTGAAATAATTTTAATATGCAACAAGGATTTCAATTCATAATTATTCATATAAAACCACAATGTATAAAACAATATTATAAACTATAATAAATACTATTAATACATCTAGATATTCTGCTTTAATAAAACAACAAGCTATACTTGTAATAAAGAAGATAAGTGTAATTATAATACTTAATTTAAGCCATTAAGTAGGAGTCATTTCAACATTTTCTTTATCTGTTTATTTAAAATGTGTTGAATATACTTAAGGATCTTATGATTTTTCTTATTTTACTTGAAATGGTTAAAATATAGATCTTATATCTGATTTAAATTCATCAATATCAAATTTTAGTTCTGCTATTTGAGTTTATAATTGAATGATCTCTGTTTCTAAATATTTTGTCTAAAAATCATTAATCATAATACTTAAGAATGAATCCATTGAATTGCTACTCTGATAGTAGAATATTGTATAACATCATATTTATCTTTTAATACTAATTCTACTTCATGAATCTATTAATCTTAATAATCTTATAGAGATAATCTAATTTATCCACCTATTTCTCTTTTTTAAGCTAATTCTTCATCAAGTAATACAAGCCATACTTCTTCTTATCCACTTTAAATTGGAAATGTGAATGTATCATTCCATAATGCAGAATTTCTATTGGCTAATCTAGTTTTGTAAAACACATCTTCACATCCTACAGTCACATAAACCTAAGAATTCCCAGGAAATTAAATCGTGCCATCCAAAACTTAAACAGTTAACGTGCTTTCTAAACTGATATTGTTGTTGTTGTATCTCTCAGTATTGCTTAGTTATTACAATTTGATGGAAGTGGAATTCAATTCTCTAGTAATAAAAAAATAAAATACTTTTATTTTTATTCTAATGCTTTCTCTGAAATGGATATTTTTTAAATTAATGATTAATAGGCCTACTAGATGATGGTTTTGAAATCATTAATTGAAACGCATCCATTAATTCCTTTTGGCATTCTTGCATATAATTATTCAAAAATGATTCTATCATACAGTTGATTACTTCTTTGATCTAGGAATCGTAGTAATGATTCTCTGCTGATTAATTCATTTGGATTCGATGATAATTATTGTAATACATAATCCACATTTTTTAATTCATTCTGATTCATAACTGTAAATATATTAGGAAATTAATATATATTTTTATACCCTAAATAATCATTTCCATCCTTGTTTGGCTGATTGAATCACCCTATCGTTCCAATATTTTAACAAAGCACCTTATGGTGCTTTATCGAGAATTCCTAATGTTTATGTAATTTCACTTGATCCTTAATCAATAGGTGTAAATATTTTGTATTGTGTGGATACAATCATATCATGTAAATATTATCCAACTATTTATAAATTCGATATTATTAGTTATCTATTCATTATATGATAAGTGAATAAACTGAATGCATTTAAGTATTAATGAAGATCAGAGTCTTTAACTTAAAATGCTCCACCATTAATTTTTTCAAATTGTCCTTCTTCTATCATTTCACAATAACAATATTCTTCCTTACCTAATTATATATAATTAATAATTACCTTTAACTTAAAGGACAAATTATCTTTAAATTTATATTTATTTTCCTTATATTGTTGGATTAGCCAGCAATTCATTAAACTTTTCTAGGAATAATCTACACATTTAATTATTTAAGCTCTGTTTTCCAGCCTCTTCTTTATTCGGTAACATTGAAGTAGCCTGTTATTTAAATTCTTTTCTTAACAATTTTTTTAATTAGATTAGCATTATCTGCTTCTTCAATTTAAATAATGTAGCCCTTCAAAAATGTAGCATCAGCATTAGCTTATATACTTCTTATTGTTTTATTGATCCTAAGTTCTGATACTGCAAACTATCACCCATTTGTATCCATTTTTATGATTTTATTTAATTTGTAGCTTTAATTTTGTCTAAAACAATCTCATAAATAATAAATTCAGTGTGGTCTCTCTATGAATTAGGATCTTTTGCAAATTCATTAATTTTATATACACTGTTCATAATTTAATCTAAAGGTCCAACCACTTTATTAACATACTATTGATTTTAGCATAATTATTTAATAATTAAATCTTTATATTCAAGTTCTCTATTAAATCTTTAGTTCTCATCTTATGATGTTTTTTTAAAATCTTCTGTCATTTGTTTGCTAGTTTATATAAGATCTTATTCAGACTACTTTAAATCATTGAATGATCTTTGGAGAGACTCATATTAGAGTTTAAGTTATCTTAGCTAACCTTCAGTTTGGTTTAAAGTTTATGTCAATTATTGTTGTTTCTTGAGAGATTCTTCATGATTATGATTTAATAAATCAATTTCTTTTTTATAATTATCTATTTATTGATATAGATCTTTAACATTTTTATTGATGTTTTCTCCACCCATTGAAAGTTCTTAAATTTTTTGTTGTAATTCATATATTCTTTAATTAAGTTACAACTTCTCATCCTAAGTATTTTTTATTTAATTCATTTGAATGCTGATTTATTTTTAATTTGCTTCTAATTAAACATGTTTTCTTCCATTTTCTGCTTCTAAACTTGTAATTTTGTCATTTAATTAATTGACAATATCTTCATTTCTAGCTTTCAATTATTATTATTCTTATTCTAATTGATTTAATTGATTTTTTAAATATTGACATTAAAATTTTTCATCGTCGATCGATTTATTTAATAATAAAATATCTCCTTACAATTTTTTAACTTCCTTTTCTTTAGCTTATACAACTTAATTTTCACCAACTCCTTTTTTAATATAACCATCCATTTCTTCTTCAAGTGATTTGATGTTCCTATTTGTTTATTCCAATTTATTTTATGATTAAGTTAGTTAATTTTTTAATTGTTAAATTTCTTTTTACATTTTATTATTGTCAATTTCAACTTCTTCTTTATCATTCTTTATTTAATTATATTTTTTCTATTAAACTTCTAAATCATTTTTATATTTTTGATGAATATCCTCTTTCTCTTAATCTGATTGCAGTTGATTATTCATTTATAATTCATTTACAAAATTTTACCATTATTATTCTCTTTATTAGCAAAATGCATTAAGTTATTGAATTTATAATTAAGCTTCTCCAAATTAGTTTTGAGATTAGAGTAAATCTTCTTCTAATTGCTTGCCTTTAGCCTCTAAATCTGCTTTAAATCCATTTAATTTTTCAATTTCCGCTAGATTATTTTTGATATCTGTCTTCAATTAATTATTTTCATTAGTTAGTTAACTAATCTCTTCTCGTAATTATGTTTCTAATTCTAATCTTTAATTGTTTAGATCACTTACCTTTTTATCATAATCTTGTTTTTATTGATTCTTTTCATTAGTAAGTTTTGCGACCATTTCAGAATTTTATTAACCTTTTTATGATAAAGTGTTTTCATGTTCAGCAATTAGTCTTTCCTACTATGATTTTAAATTATGTATTTATTCTTCTTAATCTTTTTTCACATTTTACAAATTTTGAATTGTTTTACCTAATTCTGATATTTTTTAAGTAGAGGCATTTGACAATGTGGTGAATTTCTCTTACAAATCTTATTTTTCTTGAGTGAGTTGTGAGTTAATATCTTTTTAATTTTTGATTTCGTTATTTAATTTGACGATTTCAGCCTGAAACTTTCTTATTTTGTTGTTGCTATCAATAAGTTATTAATTGAGGTCTTATTCTTATCTAATATGATTCTCAATTTCTAACCTCAATTATTGAATTGCTTAATTTGATGAGTTAATTTAGCTTGAACTAGCACTCTATTAGTTTTTTGATTATTAGAGATCTTTATTTAATTTTTCATTTTAATCTTCTAATTCTTCTTTTTCTATTTTTAATTTATTATATTTAGTTGTTTATGTATCAAAATCTTTTTTCATTTTTTATTGGAGTTCTTCTTTTTCTGTAATCCACATTTATTAAGCTCCAGCAAATTGATTCTACAAATCTTGATAATAAGCTTGCCATTGTTATTCACGTTATTGATACTACTGATATACTTAATTAAAGCCATGTAATTATTGCTGATCTTAATTTATTTTTGTGCCTAATTAGAGCATCTGTTTTTCGAACTCTTGTTTTTATTATGTTATTGTATTTTCTAATTTTTATTTCTCTAATTTAAATTATTCAATATTAGATAGCAATGTTTAGTTATTTTGCTACAAATCATCAATTTAGGTTTTGAGTTATTTAATTTCTCTTCCTAATTTCTCTTCTGTTTTCTACTTAGCTTGATTAAGATCTTATATCTTTGCCTCATTCTAATCATTCATTTGTTTTAACTAATTTTTGTAATCCATATCTGCCTTTTAATTTTGTTATGTTAACTTTTGCAAGGCATTACCAGAATCTAATTTTAGTTTTTCAATTGAAGTCTAAAAGTCCTTTATCGACTATTGTAAATTCGATTTCTCTGTTTGCAATTCTTAAACAACATGTTAGAGTGATTAATTTAGTGATTTCAATTTTCTGAATTCTTTCTCCCTCATTTAGCTGTCGATCACAACTATGCGTTTAATGGTTGAATTTGTGATAAGCTCTGCTGCGGTGCTGATTATCTTTTATGCCTCATTATCATATAGGAGTAGACAATCATAAGAAGCTGTGTTTTCTAATTTACCTATCTCTTTTCTTAACTAACATGGATCACAGGTGATATTTCTGAGCTATCCGTTCAGAAGCTTAACTTAATATACTTTCTACATATAAATAATAATCCTTTTTGATAGAATTTAGAGTATATATCGTAATGTAAATTTTTAACTGTTTATATAATAATTAAATTTAACGACACAAAATGAGAGCTCAATCACCAACTTCCAAGTTTATTCCAGGACCAACTATAACAACTACTAGATTAGTTAGTTCTCCCCATTCTACTATTAGAGATTAGAGAACAGACTCGTCTGTGAATAGTAGAGTCACTAAAATTACATATGGAGGACGACCAAAGACAACTATTACTACAACTACAACTTTTAGACCAGTCATTGAGACAAGAACTGTTAGACTATGCACAGATAAGAAGTGTTAGGGACATGAGTAACATATCGAATAATTGACTATTGAAAATTAACAACTCCACTAAAGGATTTAGGAACTTTCAATGGAATTGGAAAATGTTTCAATGTGTTAAAGGTAGAAGACAAGTACATACTCAGTTGAGATTGAAAATTTTAAAAAATTATATGAAGAGTCTCAAGTAAGTCACAAATAAGAAATTCAGTATTTATCATAAGAGATAAATTAATATAAAACTTAATTCTAACATTCAGATGAGTAGGTTCGTTATCTATCCTCTCAATTGAAGAAATAATCAAGTAATGAAAACCTAGAAAATTAAATTTCATTATTGAGTACTGAATTGGAGAGATTATAACTTGTAATTTCTGAAAAAAATTAATTTATTGAATCACTAACATAAAAAATTAATGACTTAGATTAAGATTTGATGGAAAAAGAAAATATTATTGAAAATTAAGATTCTGATTTATCTAAAATAAGAAAATAATATTAAGAGGCTTGCAATTAAATAGTACTTATTAGATCAGAACTTGATAGATAAATGGATACAATTTAATCATAAGAAAGAAATATATTTATATTAAATTAGGATAAGTAAGCAGCTGAACAATATACCTTCATTCTTGAATAAAAGGAAACATAATTATAATAATAACGTGGTAATTTATAATTAATGGAAATGAGACTTTAAGAATAATAAACTACTATTTAAGCTTAATATAAAGAGATTGATAATTTAATGATAAGAATTGAAACTTTAACTTAACAAGTAGATTATCATTCAGCAGAATCAGATGAATTGATTAATTTGAAGTAGGCACTATAAGGAGAATTAGAGTAATAATTAATAATATATTTAGATTATCCAAAACAGAAAATAATAAATTACAAGAGTAAATTGTTAAATTGAAACAATAATCTACTGATCTAAATAAAACTATTGAGAGATTAAAGGCAGAACTCAATCAATAATTAACATAGATTTAATAAGATTATAATTTTGAATTATAATCAAGGAATGATGAATTTGATTAACTTAGATCATAATCTTAAACTGAAATAACTATGATCACAAAGAAATTCTAAGAAGAAAACTATTAATTAAGATTAACAGTTGAAGATCTATAAAATGAATTAAACTAACTCTATGAAACAAAGGCAAGATAATAATAAGCATTAGATGATAAAATGAATGAAATCATGAATCTTAAGAATTAATATTCTTAACTTAATAGTGAGTATAATTCAAGTAGATAAAAGTTGCAAGAAGAAAATCATAAATTAAAACTTGACATTGAAGATGTATTAATGGCTTCAAGTTAATTACAACAAAGAAAAACTTAATTAGAGTCAAATATTTAAGAATTAAATGTTACAATTACATAACTCTAATCACAAATCAATTAACAATCAAATGAATTAAATTAATTAAGATATAGAGCTGGAGAAGAAAACTCTACATTAAGAATTCAAATAGAACAATTGGATTAAAGTAACATTTAATTGTAAACTTTGAGATCAAAATTATAAAAGGAGTTTGAAGAAAAAATAGCTGAACTTAGAGATTTATAAGAGAAATTTAATCAATATAAATTAACAACCACCTAAACAATTAAAGATTTAGAAAATAAGATTAAAGAATATGAGGAGAAATTATCATTACTTTCATCAGAAATATAGAGAATGTTATTCTAAATTAATTAAAAGAATGATTTAATTTAAGAGTAAACTAATGCTTTAGATGATTATGCATCATAAATTAAAGAACTTTAAGACAAATTATAATAAGTTCAATTAGAATCAGATTAATAATAAAAAGATTTAGAAAGATAATTTAATGAGATGTCATCACAATAAAGAGACAAGCTTTTTAGATTTGAAAGTGAGAATTTATCATACAAATCATTTATTGAAGAATAAAATCATGTTATTGAACAACTTTCTAAATAGATTGATGGAATGACAGGTGATTTAAAGTATTAATAACAATTAGAAGAAGAATTGACAAAGAAAAATCTATTTTTAACAAATTAGTTAACAAACTTACAATCTGAAAATGCAGAAACTAAATTTAAATTAGATCACTTTGAAGTGGAGAATAAAGCTCTAAAATAAGAATTAGAAATTAGAATTGATACAGAATCTGAACTTAAATTCAAATTAGATAAATTAATTGAAGAATTAACTAAGAAATAATAATTAATTAATGAATATGAATTTAAGATTAGAGAATATGAATAATTATCATAAAATGAAACAGTTTAATTTGAAGAAAAAATAACTTATTATTAAAATGAAGTTGAAACTTGGAAGAAGAAGTTTGTTGTACTTAACAGAGATTATCACAAGACCTAGGAGGATTTGATGATGATATAAGCAGAATTTGATGCCTTCAAATAAAGAGGAAATGCTACTTTAGTTAAAGTAAATTTTAAATTTATTTTAGGAATCTTCTTGCTTTGAAGTTAGAAGATCTTCTTTGTACAAGGAAAACGTTAAAGATCCAAAGTCAAGCCATGTATCTATCAGACCATTATCTGAAGTTAATATTTGATATTTATAAACAAAAACAATAATATTGTATTTTAATAAATACTACTAAAATAATTTAATTATCATTTCCATCCTTATTTTACTTATAATTCTATTTTTTCATTCCAATATTTTGATAAAGCAGCTTATGGTGCTTTTTCTAAAATTCCTAAAGTTTATGCAAATTCACTTGATCCTTAATCAATAGGTGTAAATATTTTATATTTTGTGGATACAATCATATCATGTAAGTATTATCCAACTACTTATAAATTAGTTATAATGAGTTCTCTATTCATTATATGATAAGTATATAAACTGAATGCATTTAAGTATTAATGAATATCTGTATCTTTAACCTAAAATGCTCCGCCATTAATTTTTTCAAATGGTCCCTCTTCTATCATTTCACAATAACAATATTCCTCTTTACCTAATTATATTTATTTGATAAATACCTTTAACTTGAAGTATAAATTATCTTTATACTGATATTTATTTTCCTTATATTTTAGGAAATCCATAAATAGAATTAAACTTCTCCAATAAAAATTTACAAAGTAAATTATTTAAACTTAATTTTCCAGCTTCTTCTTTAGTAGATAACATAGGTGTTGCTTATGATTTATATTCTTTTCTTAATAATTTCTTATCTTTTAATCCATTATTATCAGCTTCTTCTATTTATATAATATATCCTTTTAATAATGTTACATCAGCATTTGGTTAAATACTTCTTATTGTTTTTGCTGATCCTAATGTTTAATATTATAAACATTCATCAAAACAAATCCATTTTTATTCTTTCATTTAATTTAATGCCTTTATTTTATCAAAACCAATTTCATGAACAATATATTCTGTATTATCCCTTTAAGAATTTGGATCGTCTGCAAATCTATTAATTTTAAATTCACTATTCATAATCTTTTCCATTGGTCCAATAATTTTATCAATATATTTATCCTATTGATGTATACAAACCTTTTTAATTATTATATCTTTATATTCTAAATCTGATCTAAATCTTTATTAATCATCATGAATTTATTTTGTGAAATCTTCAATCTATTTCTTATTGGTTTCAGTAAGTTCTTATTCTGATGATTTAGCTTCTTTATAATCGTTTTGTAAAGCATCATATTATAATTGAAGTTATTTTAATTTTCCATTTAAATTATTATTTTCTAAGATTAATGTTTATTATTTTTTTTCTGTTTAATCTAACCTTTCATTTAATTGCTCAACTTCTTTATTTCTAGCTGATAGTTATAACCTAACATCTTTCAGAGCTGTGTTGGCTCCATCTCCTTTTGATGCTTAATCCTATATTTCAATTCTTAAGTCTGCTAATTGCTTCTAAAGATTCTTTGCCTCTTCTTAACTGTTTTTTAATTAAATTGATTATGTTGCTACTTATTTATCTAAAATATTAATTTAGGTGCTTTTGCTTCCAATTTCTGCTGTTAATACTGCATTACTTTCATTTAATTTATTAATTTCTTCATTTAATTAATCAGATATCATTTATTTTTCTTTTTATAAATGAATATATTAATTTCTTTGAATATCATTAGCTTCTTATTCACTTTACAAGTTTTGATTTAATTAAGCAATGTCTGACCTTAATTTTTTGATTTCTTTATCTCTCATTTATATAATTTAACTCTCGTTTGTCTTACCTCTAGTTAATTCTTCAATTTCCTCCTCTAACTTCTTAACTTATTAATTTGAGTAGGTTAATTTTCTTTAAGCATCTGCCAGTTGAGCTTTATTTGTAGATAGATCTTTGGTCAATTTAATAAGTATTTCATCTTATTCTTCCTTTTCAGTTTTGAACAACCTTTATTTCCTTTAAAATTCCTCTGCATCTTTCTTACATTTTTAAACGATTTATTCTTTCTCTTAATTTAAAGCTGTTAAATTAACTGATGCTTACTATTGTTGGTCATTCAAATAGACTTGAAATTATTGTTCGCGTTATTATTAATAATAAGTCATCTGATCTAATTATTATTAAGCACTAAGCAATTATTAGCCATATGACTTATTCAATGTATCTATTTATTGTAGTTAGGAAGCAACATTATTTTCCAATTCTAAATTTTTACCTGACAAAGTATTAATTTGACTTTCATATTTTTCAATGAAGTCCCGCATTTTTAGTATTTGCTCCTCAAGGCCTTGAATTCGATATTCATACTATGAATCACTCTATAATTTTTCTTAATTCATTTGGTACACCTTAGCATCATGCTCTTTTTTTTATTCATTAAGTTTCTTATTTAAATTTGTCAATATATCTGAGCTCTCTTGCCCTTTTTGCATCTATTCTTAATTTTCTTTAGTTTGTTACTCTACCTTTTTCTCGAGTTAGGCAACTTATTTTAATAATTTTTCTTTGTCATTCTTTAGGGTTTGGACATTTTGATCTGAAATATGTCTATTCTTTTTTTCTGCATCTAATTCCTGGATGATTTTCCTGCTATCATATAAAGTAATAATCTGTTATCCTTACCCGCTTCTTGTTGCTTGAAGTAAGTCCATTTAGGAAAGTACTTTTTTTCTTTCAACATCGAAGAGCAATGTGCATTCAACTGGAAGTTGCTGTTCAATTCGCAATATTTCTTTTTTAAGTTGGAAGGGATCGCAGTTAATTTTGATGAGATTTCCATCTAGACTTTTGATGTGGAAGGTAGATACTTTCATTAATTATTTTTAATATTAAATTAGGAGAAAATCAATTTTGTATTTCTATTATCCACTAATAGAATTAGGAAAAATGATTTTCGATATTAATTATTTAATTATTTCAGAAATGAATAAGATAATTCGCACGTGTTTAAAATATTACTTTTTACTTTGTAAAACCTATTTTCAAGTTATTTTATAAATTAATAAATGCTTCTTTGCCCTCCTAATTTATGTAATTTCGTAAACTCAAAATAGGGCATATTGAAAAATAGAAATAGATTTGCATAAAATATATATTAGGTTAAGGAGTCACAATAACCTTAATGACAATGTAATTTATTTACATGTTGCTAACATTCAATAATATAAATTAATTAAATGAGAATGAAGAAATAATAGAAAATTAGGATTGCTTATAGGAACGTGGAATAGATTTCAATAACCTTAAAATATTTAATGTTCTCTTTTTTGAATGCTATATACCTGTTTTAACATATTTTATATTGAGTTTATTTTGTTGTTAATTATGTTAAGTGGATAAGAAGTATATTAAAATATATATAGATTGACTGGATATAGGAATAGATTAATAAAATAATCATTTAGATTAAGAATATATATTAGAGTATGTTTTGAGTTAATTATATCTCTAATTGTAATATTGTAATTTGCAGAAATTCTACATATGGATAAAAAACTTTAATAATGTTAGGTGTAGAGAGTATTTGATGATTAGATATTTATTCCATGTAATATAAATTTATTAGTTTATTTGATAATTGTGACATTTGATAATTCATATTACTTTATTATGGTATGTGTGACAAATGATTTTTATTGGGGATGTTATCATGATGAAGAATTGCCAATAATTAGTGTTGTTGAAACTTAGTCATTTAGTTTTGCAAAGTAGAGTACAGAAAGTGAGATGAAGGAATCTGATTAACCAACTCCTTACTTTGGGATAGTGTGATAAATAAATATAAATAAAATTAATAATATAAATGGGCAACGATTTATAGAGAGTAGAGCAATTAGGAGGATAGATAAGATAATTAAGAGATGATATGGAAGCTTTATCTAAAATAGCACCATAGGTAGAAAAGATGGTAGCATTGGCAGAAACATTATCATCGACAACTAAGAATGTATTAATGTATGTGATTTAGATCAATGATAATATGTAAGCAGTGGATAAGACAGTCAAGGAAGTTGATGATAAGGCTAAAAAGGTGAAAGAATTGGTTGATAAAATACCTGGAAAAGGATCATTCTTTTGATGAAAAAAAATGAAAAGTTTTTATTTCCTTTTTATTAAAATAATAATATTATTAATACCAGATACTCATATATATGATTTAATAAATATTTTAAATGAAAAATCTGATAGTTTTGTTAGTGATCATAGGATTAGGATTTACATATTCACCTGCTGAGAGATAGCATAATTAAGAAGCATTGACAGGAGCATATGAATACAATAAGCTTCCTGAACCACAACATGCTTCATATTGTGGTGATGATGCTACTTAAATTGATTTATTTTTTTTTGTCGGATATATGTTAAATAAAGCTGATTCAGCAAGTGTGGCTTAATTATTAGGATTAAAGAAGGAAGTTGATGACTATTTTAATGTATTAATAATAATCTAATTATAGGCACTTCCAGAAGAGTATACAAATTGTTTATATAATGAACCAGAATTTGTGGAGATTTGTACTCTCTATGGATTGACACCTGAGGATAAAATGGAGCAAATAACTGATAAAATATATCAATATGCTCTTGCTCACTTCTTTGCCACAAAAAAAGATATTCATAAGGGAAATGTTTTATGGAATACTGATCATAAATATCATGATGCTGGATATTTGATAGCAGAATTTGCTAAGAAAGCATTGGTGACAGGATTGATAGAATGATATATAAAATCATAATGTTTCAATTCTTGCTTCTGATACTTTGCCTTCTTAACTATCCCAACCACTAAATAAATATGCTGCAAATCTATATTATTTGTTGTTTTCCAATGTAAAGGTAATTTATTGATTATCACCAGCTTTCTTTATAGAAAATTAATTTCCATTTTTAGTACATTCAATGATATCTCCTTATTTTACCTCAATACCAAGTGATTTTTTATCTAAATCAGGATTATTGGATGCAGCAACTTCTAAATAAAATCTATAAAAAATATTACATTTATCTGAATAAACAATCCACATTCCATGATCTAATCCATAAGTACATTATCCTGAAAAATCAGTTTCTTTCACTTTTTCAAAATCAACTATTCCTATTCCAACACTCTATAATTGAAATGTTAATTACAGTTTATACAGTGTCACAACAAATCTTGACTTTAAGGGTATCAATATCTTTGGCTGGCTCCTCTAATAACACTAAACCACCTTCCTCTTATTCTTCAACAACTGCAAGATTTTGATGTACTTCTACATATTCACTTTTATATGTAGAACTAAATGGGCGAGCAGGTTGACCAATTTATTGAGTTAAGAATTGAGGATCGGTGATCACTGTATTTCCTGTTTCACAATTACCCATTAATAAAATTTATAAATCAAATGGCTTGCCTTTTGAATAGAAATTATTAAAGATTACTGATAAATTATAATTAATAATCATTTAATTTATGCATTTTTTTTCTCCAATTCTGCTCTATCTTCATAAACTTACTTAATTAAACAACAAACAATCATAGCTCCACCAATAA
Organism: Paramecium caudatum; assembly: GCA_000715435.1. Classification (NCBI taxonomy): domain Eukaryota; phylum Ciliophora; class Oligohymenophorea; order Peniculida; family Parameciidae; genus Paramecium; species Paramecium caudatum. The sequence continues at coordinate 335,985 of JMSD01000008.1, forward strand.
ATCCAATAAGGTGTGTTACTTTATTAAAAACTAAGAAATCTATGATCATTGTAAAGAGTATGGAAGTATATGTGTATATGGCTATCTTTGAATAAATAACCAAACTAAGTGATCTATATTAGAGTAGATGACCAACTAAACTCAAAAGTGTCATTGAGCAAATATAGAGTATAGTACTAATCTTGAATTCAAAGTGTGGATGATAAAATTATCCGATTGAACACATTATTAACATGCAGAAATGAAAGTAGAAAGTGAACATTGTAGGTTTAATTGTTGCCCCTACTTTCTTAACATAGATGTAACAAAACACTTATGTGATACTTGTTATGAATGCCAACAAACAACCAATAGTGTGAGTTATTGAATTTGCATTATCAAATTTCGGATTTACGATTAAAATTATTCCAATAAAGCAAACTACTGTATTGATTAATCTATTTTTTGTTATTGTTTCTTTGTTAATTAAGTGAATTAAAAATTGACTCCATATAGTGTTAGTTTAAAAGATGACGACTGTTTCTGCCATTGGTATATAATTGAGTGATTGATACACAAATCCAGTTCCAACAGCCATTAGTATTTATGAGATAATGAGGTTACCAAGTTTATTGGGTGGATAGTAATCATCTTTTGGATACATTTGGTGTAGTAGAAATATTGATAAAAATGATCTATCGAATAATGCTTGAAATATGGGTATATGTGCATATTTGAATACAGCTTAAGATAGACAATGAAATAGAGTAGCAATTACCATATATACTTTAGCAACATTGTCAATGTGATGTTATTCGTAATGTTTACAAAATTCAATGAATTTATCAAGCATTAAAAATGATGTAATTTCATTAAATTAAATGTAGAAAATCATTTTATTAATCATTGTGTCCTTGGCGTCATGCAAGTTGTCATACAAAGAAGGTCCATATGATTATTCATAATTGAAGAGTGAAGGAGCATTTCCAACAGGAACAAAATGTAAAAAGGTGGATGCAAACAAATTGAATGATTTATTTGATACTACTTAAGTCATATATTCTGGATATATGAGTGTATATGAGAACAGTAATTCAGCATTGGGATTCATATTTTATGGATCTTAGAAGGCGAAATCTGAGGCTGAGTTAGCTGATTACCCAACTATAATATGGTTAAATGGTGGACCAGGTTCTAGTTCATAGTTAGGTAATTTCATGGAATTAGGTCCATTATTGATATAGGCAAATGGTACATTTGCAAAGAATAAATATGCATGGAATACGGAATACAATGTAATGTTTGTAGATTAACCAATTGGTTCAGGATTAGCATACGTTGAAAAATAGTCAGAAGTACCAACTAATTAAAAGTAAATTGGATAATAGTTTTTGTATGCTTTGAATTAATTCTTAACTTCCACAAAAGGATGTGTTGTTCAATAAGGGATTACAAAATTGTAAGAATCACCATGGTTTGTATTTGGAGAAAGTTATGCTGGAAAGTAATTCTTAATCATAATTAGATATGTACCAACAATTGCAAAGGCTATATTGGATTATAATAAGTAAGCAGCAAAATAAATACCATTGAAGGGAATAGGAATTGGTGATCCATTTACAGATCCTTATTCTGTGATAGCTGAATATGCAGCATATTCATTTAATTTAGGATTGATTGATATATAAGAGAGATTATAAGTTGATTCAATATTGGCATATGGATTAACAGAATTGAATAAAGGAAATTCATTGAATGCAAGATAAGCATTTGAAGAATCATTAGAAATAATTGTTACATAAAGTGGTGGAATGAATGTTTATAATGTATTGTAATATGGTACATATTCATAAACAGAGACTAAATTAGAAGAATATTTAAATGATTTAAGAATTGTTAATTAATTTGGATTTAGTGAAGATTGGAAATATAGAATAAGTAATGCAGATGATGGTCCAGTATAAAAAGCATTAGCATTTGATTTTATGTTAAGAGATGTAGTATAAACAGTAGAAGAAGTACTTAAAACACTTCCATTTTTAATATATAATGGATAGAATGATTTAATATGTTCAACACCAGGTACATTGAGATGGGTTTATGATTTGAATTATGATAAAATAGAAGAATATAGATAGAAAGATTTGGAAGTACTTAAGATAATAGGAACAGAAAAGATTGTTGGATATTAAAAGAAGGCTGGAAATTTAGAATTAGTATTGATTAATAATGCTGGACATTTAGTACCAACAGATTAACCAGAGGCATCATTATAAATGTTGAGTACATTTGTAAACAATCATAAGTGATATTATTATTAAATATATTAAATGTTTGGATAAGTGGTCCATAGATTTCAGAGAAATTAGAATCAAATCTTAAGTAAATAATTAAGAGCAGGAAATAGGTATTATGTACATAACATAGATCTAATCCATTCTAAAACACTCTGACAGTATTAGAAGACCCAGCAAATCATAGAAAATTATATCTTATTGGGTCAACTCATGCATCAACTTTATTGGCTTAAAGAACACGAAAATTGATTTAAGAAGTTAAACCAGACAGTGTGTATGTTTAGACAAATCAATAATGGTGGGATATTGTACAAAACATTAATGGAGTGAACTCATAATCAGAATTGAATGGATATAATGATGTACTTAGAGCAGCATATGTTTGGAATTTGGAGACAGGAGTTCGTAATGTTAGAAATTCAATATTCTGGGCTAGATTGTACTCTTGGTTAGCTTTGATGTAATTTTTGAAAGGTATCTGAATTTTAAATATCTAGCATTTAATAATGATTTTCATCCATTTATTCCAGGATTAGAAGTACGATATGCTATTGAGGAAGCAGTAGCTTAGAATGCTAAAGTTATTTTTGGTGGTCTTGCTATTACAGATGATGATATATTATCATTGAAGGTACAAATACACTAATGTAGACTGAACCAAGATTTGATCCAGTTAGTGTTTCACTTAATTTTTTGAAATTACTTACTTAAGTGAGATGGAGAAGAGAGAGATAAGATCTTGCATTCTAATTAGCAGTCTTGGGAGGAGAATAATTTGCTGAATCAGTTGATAAATATAGAGCAAGTTGGTTTGTTAAATTGTTTGAAAAATTGAGTCCACATTAAAAAAAGATTCTTGTTGATAGAAAGGATATTGAAATATTTGAAACCCTTTACAATCATACACCAGGAAAGAATATTGTTGCTGTTGTTAATTAATGGCATACAATGGGAATTGAGGCACATTGGAGACATACTACAAAAACATAAATAGACACTGAACCAATTAATCCAATTGGTGATTTTGATTTGGAAGCATTGAATGAAGATTTGGTTGTAAATGATTTCTTAAGATAATTTACATCAAGAATTACTAAAAGTGAACCTGCATCTACTAGAGCATACATTACATAATATTATAAAGATGTATTTGAATATGAAAGATGTACATATTATACTTATAATAATAGTCAGACATGTTGAATTTGATGGTCATAATGATCCACATTAATTCCATGGAGGAAGTCCTTTTGAAGGTGGATATCAACATCATCATCCTTAATTGCCAGCTGATGTTAGAAAATAAATTGAAGCAGATTGGAAGAAATAATATGCTCATCATCATGGACATCATTGAAATATCATAAAATATATTAAAACATAATATGAAAAAGTTTTATTATACATTTGCAAGGTAAGTCAAAGTAATAAATAAATTGAAAGCATAATAAATGTAATCATAATTTACAATGTAATTTGAATAAGAGGAGGATATTATTGGTGATTTGAATGTTAAAATACATAATCCTAATTAAGAAAATATAGATTTAATAAAAGAGACTGTATTATTTCATGGAGATGATCCATATTATGAGAAAGTGGTTGAAAGACCAGATAAAGGAACAGTATGGGGATTATAGGGAGAATTAATAACATAAAAATAAGTATTATTTGATCCAAATGAAGAATTAAATATATATAAATTGATTTCTTTTTTAGAAGTACAATATTTTGTAATTAGTTAAATTAAATAAAAGACATAGTACATCATGATTTAGAAGAATATGGAAAATAGTTTCCATAAAGATATGGTATAGTTGGCACAATGTATTCAAGTAATCATGGATGGAAAGTATGTAAAGAATTAGTTAAAGGATTTATGGTATTATATTAAAGAGAATAAGAAGAAATTAAAAAATAAAATTTAAAATTAGGAAATGAAGTAATGGATGCTAAACCAGAAGAAAGAGGGAAATTAAATTTGAAAAGAATACATGGTTTAGGAATAAATACATATGGAAAACCATAAATTAGTGGTTAAAAAGATGATGAATGGTTAATGGTGTATTATAAACAATTTATGATTCACTTATTTACAGAAGATAGTAGAAATGAAGTTGATATAGAAGCAAAATGGTTGTATTAGCCAACAGAAGAATAGATGGATGAATATGATAAATTAATGATTGCATTCAAGACAGGAAATAGGAGGTATTTCGAGCCATTAGATTGAAAAACGGAATTTCATTTCGTTTTTTATATTAATTAAAATATGAAATCTGTCGTTGTTTTAGCTTTAGTTCTTGTCTTGACAAGTACATTGAAGACATCCCTCAGACAAAATCCTGCTAAAATGTAAGCAGAACTTAAAAAATCACATTATGGAAGAGCATTATTAAATCTTTTAGAATTACATTCAATGGCAGGAGGTGCTGTAAGTGAATTAGTTGATGCAATAGAGGAATTAGATAATGATTTGGTTGAAGGATTATAATAATTAGATTTCAATTTCTAATAAAGAACAAACTAACATAATAGTTTAGTTGTCTAATTGAATTAATAAATCAATGATGCTTAAATTGATGTTAGTAGATCAGAAGATGTTATTGATAATCTTCTTATTCCAAGAAGAGATTAATTAATTAATAGAATCGAGAATCTATAAGAATATTAAGAATAAAATAGATAACATTATGATGAAGAAGTATTAGTCAGAGAATAAGAACATGAAGCATTTGAAGCTTAAATCTCTGAATTGAATGATGCAACAGCAGCAGTTGATGATGCATTAGCATTATTATAAACACTTTCAAATCCATCATTAGCTTAAGTTAAGAAATTCTAAAATTCACTTAAAAAGATTGAATAAAATATTAAACCAAGATCAAAGATGGCACCATTTTTAAAAGCTTTGATAACATTGGCATCAAATTAAAATTTCTCTGATTAAGGAATTATTTCATAAATTGTTAATGCATTGAATGAATTCAGAAATGCTATTGTTGATAGTATTAATGATTAAACACTTGCTGAAGCAGAAGCTGTTGAAGAATATGAATAAAGATTATAATAATTAGATGCTGAACATACAGAATTTTAAAGATAAATTAATGCTGTTAATGTAGATTTGACTGCTACATTATGTAATTATATATTTTAAATGTAGAAAAAATTGATTAAGTAACTGAATTTTTGAATTAAAGAGAAGCTGATTTGAAATAATATTAAGCTGAATTATAATTAGAAAATGATTCATTTGCTGATGAGACTCAAATTTATACAGATACAAAGAATGAATTCATTAGAGAATAAGCTATCACTGAATAAGCATTAGCATTAGTGCAATCAGCTGATTTTAGTAACATTCAAGTTTGAGATATCATTAAAAATATAAATAAATAATTTTACAATTTTTATTTGTGAACACCATGGAATAACTTTAAGAAATTATCAAAACAACAAATTTACGTAAACTATATTCATATATAAATACAAATATATCAGTCCTTGATTGGAGAGAATTATTACAATAACGAAAAGTAATTCATTATATTAATTAAGACATTAATATTAGAGTTATTTAATTCATGTTTTGATGAAAGTTTATTGATAGGAGGATAAGCATTACAAAAATTATTAACTAAAATTTATAATGATTTATGTAAGAATGATAAAAAGAATGTTGAATAATTTCACACATCATTGAAATAATATGTAAATATATTTATAGATGATTACATTGAAAGTGTTAAGTTAAATTAGAATAGTTATCACATTAATTTTAGTTAATAAATAAATAGAATCTTAGGTGAAGTTAATGTTGAATCAATACAATATATGATTGAATATATTGTTAATAATGATGTAAATTTTATAAATTAAATACATAAAGTTTGGGCTGTTTCATCTTTATTAAAAGTAGCTAAAACAGAATAATAAATTAGTGTAGATGATTAAGGTATTGTATTTAAAAATGGTACAAAATTGAATTTAGAAATTTAAATAGTCTAATAATGGATGTTTAATATCAATAGAAATATATAATTTGAAGCATTTTAAATATTTGCATTAAATAGTAGAAAAGTTGGAAAACCTACATAAATTGAATTAGATTCAATATTGATGTTTATTAAACATGCAATAAAAACATCTTATCCTAACTTTAAGAAAAATTACTTAGCTAAATTAAAATTCTTTTTTGAAAGATTACGTACAAGTTATTCAAAGGATCTTAAATTAATTGAATCTGGAAAATCAAAAACTCCTTAAATAATATAACCAGTTGTAGTGTTTGTTTAATAAGTGTTACAAATCTTATATTCTTAACTCATTCCTGATTGTTGTTATGAAATTTCTAATCCTTGTTTAGAAATATTGAAAATGGTTTATTTGTATATGGGAACTCCTGAAAAATTAGAGCCAAAGAAAGGAGAATTTTATTAGAAGACACTATTTCTATATAATTATTGTTATTAATAAGCTTATGATGCAAACATGATAGAATAATTAATTGTTTAATGTAGTAGTAATTGGGAGTCTTCTAGAACATTGGCTTATGAAATCCTTCTCTTATTACCTTCTGAATTGACTTTCTTTACGGAGGAGAAAGTAAAATAGATATTTGCAACTGCATGCCAACTCATTGGTAATCCAATTATTAAATGGTATGAGAGTGGATCTTTATTATTGTCCTGGTTACTCAAAAATACTCTTAGATTCTATTCCCTAATAATGGAAATTCATAAATTCAATTCTTGAATCATTTCTCAAATCAATTATAAGCTAAATTCGAATAATTTAAATAAGTATTTTCTAATGATATAGTTAAATTATAATAAACTCTTATTCATGGATATATAGCAACATTTTGGGTGATTCTTTAAAGAAATGATCTTAATATTATAGAAGATAAAGAATAACTAAAATAATTCTTTATTCAATTGTTGGAATTATTAAAAAATATTATAGAATTTGCTACTTAGGTTAGCTCTGAAAATATTTGCACTTGGATTATTGATGATAAAACTACAACCTCATTACCTTATTAAGTTGATTGTAGAGGTCATTTTTATTAAACGGAGTTTGTATAAAATATTCAGAAGATATTATCGGGTAATACATTAATCGAGTCACTTGATGATAAGAATACAGATTCAGGAACAGAAAATATATTGGTTGTTTCATTCTTTCTCATCACAAAAGAATCCGGAGTTTTCTTTTAGGAATTAGCGAAATTTATTGATACAATGAAAGATCCAAGTTTGATTCCTAATAATTTATTAAAAAGAATTACTTATCAATTCTTTCATGCCCTACTTAATATTAAGCATTTAGGATCAATTGATCGTATTGCTTAAGGTTTATATGAATTATGTAAAACTATGGGAAATAGTTAAAATCCTTAACTTCCTGGACTGGTAAATGAATTAATTGATAAATTGGTTGAGGCATTTGATTAAAATTAATTGAAGAATGTATTTCGTAGATCTGCTGGATTACCTCATTTAGTTTGTTGTTTATTAAGGTCTTGTCCTTAAAAAGATAAATAAACACATCGTGTAGCTCAAATATTAATGAAGTTTGCAAGAGATGGATAATTGGAAATGCGTATTCATGCCTTGAATGTTATAAGGAAACTATTTATGGAAGCTTGGCTTAGATCAGATTTAGAGCCATTCATATCATAAGCATATATGCTTGCAATTGATGGATTTAGTTATGATGATTGGAGTGTGAGAAATTCATCATTAATGTTGTTTTCTGCTTTAGCATCTAGGACATTAGGAAAAAATACATAAAATGTAGAGCAAATTGCTGAAAAGTTAACATTACTTGAATTTTTCAATAAATCTCCAGATCTTGTGGAATATTTTAATAAAAAAATTAATGATTATTCAGACTAGCAATTATATCCTAGTTTATATCCAATCGCTTTAATATTATCTAGATTGGCTCCGATGGAAGGAAAATTTATTAGAAAAGTATACACTGAAGTTTAGAAACATGATTTATTTGAAAAAAAGTAAATTGATTTACTCCTGCCGTCTTTAATAGGATGTTTGAAGAATAAAAATTATCTTGGTAGAATAATTGTTTCCAGATCCATCTTGCCATTCCTTTCTTTCTCATAAATCGTATAATACACAATTGATTTATTGAATAAATTACCTGATACCACAACAATAAAAAAGAATCACAATAATGCTCATGGAATACTTCTTGTTTGTTATTAATTAATTAAAGATTATTATACAATAAAAAGAGAGACCATAAATGCTTATGAGCCAGATTAAATTTAAGAACTCGAAGAACATGAAAAAAAATTAGTTGAATTGATAGGGAATAAGATATTCATAATTGAAAACATTAAATGTCCTCCTGTTTTATCAGTATTTTATTAATTATTAATTATAATGGTAAAGAATAAATAAGCAAATTTTAAAAATATAGCTGACATAACAAGGAATTTAATAAAAAATGAATATTTGAACAAAGAGACTTTTTCAATTTCATAGGATATGGGATAGAGTATATTGAGAAAAAAACAACTTTCATTTATCTCAAAATTCGATAGTTTATGTGATGATAATTCCTTCATTATTGAATGCACTGGCCTAATTATTAAAAAGTATCTATCAAACCAAAATCTATTGGAAATTGATGATTTGGAAGTCCTGTAATTATCATTTAAATTCTTAAATGATGCAATAAAATAAAAAAAGGTCGATTATGAATTACCTAAATTAACATATTAATTACTTAATATAGCTTAAACTCCATATTTTAGTCAATGTGCAAGATAAGCATTATAATTTTTATTAATAGTAAGTAAGCATCAAATAATAGAACATTGTATTACTACTTTACAATTAGTTAATTAAAGATTTATCAATGACAGTGCAGTTGTAAGTTGTGTAATTAAATTATATGGTCATGTTATGCTTGCTGATGAAAATTAATTGGATCAATTTGTTTAAATGTGTGAGTTGTATTCTCATAGCAATAATATTGATGATTTGAGGGTAGCAGTGATTAAAAGTATAACTATTGCAATGCCTTAACTAAAAAAGATGAATACACTTAAATTATCTTTAATATATTTGAAGTTGCTTTAAGATGAAATACCAGAAATCAGAAATTAGATGAGTGAATTAATATGCATTCATCTTTTGGGTAATTCTGATAATAAATGCACTTAATTACTTAATAATGAATATATATTGCATCATTTTTATGATTTAGTGTTTTAATAATAAATAGAGAAATAATAAAAATTAACTATTGAAATATTAATTAGTTAATTAATGGATAGTGATTTTTATATGATTAAAAGACAGAATCATTTATCATAACGAATATTTTAATATGAAAAAAGTAACAAATATGTTAGTGAATTAAAGAATAGAAAACTTGCTTATGATTTTTTAATAAAATGTGTAAATAATGGTTATTTAACTTAAGAATAAGTAATTTAAGGATTAAATGAATATGAAGAAAAACACAAGAATACAGTATTAATGGAATTTAGATTGAGTGAGAAATTAATTTAAGATTATTAATAAAATTTAACAAAGAGAGATGATTACATATATGAAAATTTATGTAGATTAGTAATTTATGAGTCATTGCATAAGAAATTCAATGAAAAATAGTAATTATTATTTTTATTTAGTTAACCATATGAGTTGTCTGAAATATACAAAGTTAAGGCTTTTGAATTCTCTTTTGAATAATTTAATTGAGTAATTACATGCATTTAAACTATTAATAATATATTTTTTATAGTTAATATTTTTTATTATCTGTTTGAAATTTAAAATCAATATGATCTAAAATTTTTATCTATCTTAATGCAAGCATCTTCAAGAAGTTTCAATAATGCTTCTGTTGTTGCTTCTCTCTCTCTTCTTTCATAATTAATATCTTATTGAAGTTTTCCATGTACATCTTCAATCATTCTGAAAATCTTTCCTTATGTTTCTTCCCTGACTTTCTTTTCAACAAGCAATTGATCTGAAAATTTATTAATTTCACTATCAATCTATTCTGACAATCCTTCGGCTGATTCCTCTCTAAAGATATTAATTATATTACCTTTATCTTCTTTCTTAATCCAGTTAATTTTTAACAACTTGAATTTATTGCAATACTTCTGCAATTTTAGTTTGACTTCTGTCTTCATAAAGGTGTGTGTTTCTTGTGATAGTTAGAGTAATTTAAGCAAATCTCTCATCAATCTATTTTTATAATTTAGTCTCTCCTTGTCCTCTAATGTTTCTTTCTTACTCGAATGAGAGTCCAATATTGTCTGATAGATTTCTAAAGTCTTTCTCTTTTTTATCATCAAAGGCCTAGTTTACTTATAATAATTACTTCTCTTTCTGATTTCTGATTGTGTGCTTGATCCTGGAGCTTTAAGACTTGATCCTTAATCACCTTAAATCTTTGTTCATCTTTAGGTTTTTCAGATGCAAGAACATCTTCAATTATTTTAATTCTTTCTTCTAGGACTTCTCTCTTTTCCAATTTATCCTTATCGATGCCATTTTGGATGTGATTCCATTTATCGGATAGTAATTTGATTCTTTAACGTGATGGGGAATCTAGATCTTGGCTCAAGTAATTGATGGTTGAACGTTAGGGACTTGAAAGTTAGGATTTATTTAGTTTAGAAGTCGTTAATTTTGATGTCGAAAGAAGCATAAATAAATTAATAACTATAATGAATTAAAGTTAAACTATTTCCACTCTGAATACATCCATATAAAAAGCAAAGTCTGATTTTCAATAAATTACTACATAGAATAGGTATTATGTTACTTATGTAGATCACTGATATCATAAATGAAAATTGATAACTCAGAATATACAGATTAATTGATAAATTAAAAGTAAAAGAACACTGTTGTGGATACAATATTGGCATCAAATTTATTAAAAGCACAAAATGAGTGTGCTCTTATTGCTTAGAAAATTGAAATAGAAACAAAAAAGAAGGTTGTAGATTGTTGTATTTTAGTAAGACTTAGAGAATCTTGTAAATAATATGAAAGCAAGTGCAAAAGACATGTCAAAAATGGAGAATACTAATTCTGGAAGTGAGTTGGCAAATATTTAGAAAGTAATATATAACACGACACTTAGGCAGTCAAAGATGCTGAGCTGAAACTGTAACAAATTCACATCAAACATAATGAATAATTAGCAGAAGTAGAGGCAGAAAAGGAGTAATTGAATCTTAGTAGAAGAGAAAGAGTTATATATTCAACAGTATTCAAAGGAATTGAGAAGGATGCAATATTTAAGTAAAGAGAATATTAAAATTGTATCAGATAAAATGAATTATTGAAAGAAGAAGTAATTATAACATTAAGAATTAGTAAAACTTTTTATAAGATCAATTGAAATGGATTAAAACACTTGCAGATGAAGAATAAAAAAACTTTTAGAAAGAATATGAGGCTTTATTCAAACCACCAGGTGAAGTTCCACATGAATAATAAAGCATAGCATCAGAACATTAATCATAAGCATAATATCTTACAGAAGCAGGAGAATAATAAAAGCCAATATTAAAGGAAACTACCTAATAATAAGATGATTAATAAGAAAAAAAAGATGTTGCATAATTAGTAATAGAATATGAAGCATAATTCAATAAATTATATTTGGAAACAGGTTTTAATAATGTAGATGCTATTTTAAAATAATATTATAATTAAGAAATTTGGATAGATGAAATTTATAAAGAAATTAATGAAATTAATTAAGAAGTAATAAATAAATTAATTATAGATTGAATAAACAGAGCAGAAAAATGAAAAAATTTAATCTTATTTATAAAGATATAAACAAATGGCAAAAGCACCAATTAAAGAAACTGTTAATCTTGAAGATTCTAAAATAGAAAGATTATCAAGAGGAATAGATTAGAATAAAAAATAAATAAATTAAATAAAACAAAATTACATTTAGATTTAATAGACAATAGGAGTAGATATTATTAAAGAGGATGATGATGAAACAACATTATTACCAAAAATAGAATAGCTTGAAAAAATAATTGATAATATATTATTGGTTTCTAGCTAATATTTGCCAAAATAGGATTAAAAGAAGATGCCAAAAAGTTAAATTGTGATAGATGATGATAAAAGTGAAATTTCTGGAAAGAAATAACATACTGAAACAAAACCACTTCCTCCATAGAGTGAACATTAAACTGAGTTAGATAATATGTTATCAGAAGGTAAATAAAACTATATATTATTAGTTGAAAAGAAAAAGACTTTAGCAGAATCAAGACATACAAGAGAGGAATTATAGAAAGAAAGTGCTGATCAGATGGCCTTTAATCAAAGTAGAAAATAAAATTCAAAAAGATCTAAGCATCAATAAGGATGATTTTTATCATTTATATAATTATTCATCATTATTCTTTTGTAACACATTCTCCTAATGAAAAAAATTGTTTCTAAATTAATGAATTAGAATACTTAACATAAAACAGTATAAGAAGGTCTTTTATTTGGATGTGATTATTATGCTATATTTTTTATACATTGAACCAATTCATTATAAGGAGGTAAGCAGGCTTTCTTTTCAATTAAAGTTTCCATAATTAATTTTATATACGTTTTTATCAATACAAGATGAATGCTGCTCACACAGAATTTATAGATAGCTATATTGATTAAAGCAATAATTTTAGTAAGAATAAATTGCTCGACAAAAATTAATAGACAACAACAGCAGTTCATATGAAATAATAATCTACTCTCAGATATCTAGTTCTGTTTTTATCTGTTTGGATTATTATTCCTTCTTTTTATTGTTTTGATTAGCCTGTTGCTATTTATAGAACTCTTTAAGAAATGTTTTAAGAGGATCAATCAATTAATTTTGATTTATATTTTGCATCACTATACATTATTTATGCATTTGGAAATGCTTTTTTACCACTTTTTACTGGTGGAATGAGAGATTGTCATGGAGATCGTTTAATAATAACATATATTGTAGGTGTAAATATATAAGAAATTTAGGCATAATGATAAGTGGGTAACTAGTATTTACGTTAGGGGTCTTTTTAAAGTCATTTTTATTAATGATTCTTGGAAGAGTATTATTAGGTTGGGGTGTTGAATCTTTACTTCCTTTGTGGTCCTCTTATTTAGCTCCTTTTTTCAAAAATAGCATTGTAAGGCGTATTTAAGTATATAGTCAATAGTCTTGAGCATTTTGCAGCTTTTTTCATAAATAGGCTTAGTATTATCAATCTATTTAACACCTATCATTTAAAAATAATACAATTTAATGATTTCACTTATAAGTGGGGCAGTATTTATGTTTTTTGGATATATTCTTCTTTATTTAGCTTTTATAATAGATTAGAAACTTGAAAATGAAAATTATTTATCATCTTACAGATAATTATAGCCCAGTAGTGATATTATTTTGACAGATGATACACCTAACATAATTAAAAAACTTTATCTTTTCAAATTTAAGGATTTCAAAATATACCCCTAGATGTTTTGGCTTTTACTTGCTTTTAACTCAGTATTTTATTGTTCAATAGTAACATTAGTCAATGTATCTATGTACATCATGGCTTCTGTACTATTTGAAACTGATAATCAAATTAAGGAACTTGACATTGCTTTATTTTGGATGCTTGGTTGTTTATCGCTATTAATAATTGGTCCTTTAGTGCATTATTTCACATATAGAAGATATTTAATTATTTCATCAGTTATTATTATAGTGATAGGACATATCGAGTATTTAACATCTACTCATATTGGGATAACTATATTAGCTGTGGGTTATAGTTTGGCTTTTGTAAGTACATGGAGTGCTATCATTCATATTATAAAGCTTTCAGCATTTGGAAAAGCATTTGGGATTACTGTAGGATGCTAAAACTTAATATTTGTCTTTATGCCCTTTTTATTAGATATTGTTAATAGAAATATAATGGGAACATTCAAAGTATTATTAACATTCTCTTTGTTTGCAATGATTATTTCCATCTAAATACTTGTTGAAGACATTAGATGCTGCAAGTATATGTTTGTTGATTTTTAGTATATTGGATAATAAATTAGCTCCTATGCAATTCTAAAAACTTAATAATAATGCAAGTTAAGATGATCACATAAATGAATCTGATTTATTTGCACAATATTTGGAAAAATAGTAATGATTATTATCAAAATAAAATTATTATATTACTATGATTGAGTAAATCAAGATTGCTAATTAGAGGGCAATATAGAAAAAAGGATAAACCTATGGTGTTGAATTTAGTTACGAAATCAATGGGAAAAAAAATGTTGATATTACTTCTTATAGATTGAAAACAATAAATGATTTAATGAATAAAGTCAATAGCAAGGAAATGTAATAAAATCTTAGACCATTTGACTCTCAGTAAAATCTTCTAGGATATAGTATGTTATTAGCAGAAGTAAAATAGATATACATATTCCCAGTAAATGAAGGTAAGTAATTAATATTTGTTTAGAGAATATGATTTATTTGCATATAGTTGGAAGAAATGCAACAATGTCTTTTTTTGTGAATAGTAATAGTACTACTATAAAAGATGTAATTAATTATGAATCAATTATAGGCAATAGAATTATTTAATGTTGATAATGCCTCATTTGAGATACAAGGAAAACAAATTAGTGAAAATAATATGAATCATTTTTTAAAGGATTATGTTTAGGGAACAGAAGTATGCATTAGATAATAATGAATTATTATATTAAATTTAACAGTTAATGTTGAAAAAAGAAGAAATTTGGCAATCCATAAAAATGTATTAACAATAAAGTAGGAAGGAATTAGATTAAACAAGAGAATCTGAAGATTAATCGTCATTCATATCAGATAACGATAAAGAAAATCTATTCAAAAACAAATCATAATAATGTTCATGTAAGATGTAGATGCTCTAATTGAAAAAAGAATGCATGTTATAAATCAGAGAATTGAAAGCTTAGCATCAGAAATAGCTTAATGAAATTGAATAATTATTTACAACTCAAATGGAGGAATAAACTAAGAAATATGAATAAGAAATTTAATCATTGAAAGATGATTTAGAATTCTATATGGCAGATGGAAATGAATAACAAATATTTTAATTGATAGAAGAAGAATAACGAAAGGATAAAGAAATATTTTAGAAATAATTAGACATCTATTTAACAGATAAAATAAAGTTAGAATAATAATTGATGTAATATATGTAATTATTTAGTTAATGTTAAAAAGAAATAAAATAGTTAAAGGATTAAAACTAACAACATCTTTAATAAAGTGTTCACAAAAATTGTGCTCCCTAATTATTTAGGGATACTAATAGAAAGGTTAAAATGACTTTGGAAGGTCCTGATCGATCTACTGTCTATGATGATAGTGAGAACAAAGGAGGATTTTGTAATTCAATAAAGAATTTTAACGTGAATATCAAATTAATGGAGAAGTCTCAATAATCTTAATATTGATTAATTAATTAAATGTCTATTAAAATTAATTCTGTGAAAGAAATTATCAATCGTTATGATCATTTCATTTTTGATATGGATGGTGTTCTAGTATTCTATTTGTGTTATTATTAGTGGACTGGAGGTCAGAATATTGAAACAGGTGTAAAAGGAGTACAATACTTAATTGATAATGGAAAATAAGTATATTTCTTAACAAATAATTCAACAAAAAGTAGATCAGTTTATTTAGATATGTTGACAGCAATGAATATAAAAACTAATTTGAATCACATATATTCTAGCTCTTATTTAGTAGCAGTGTATTTATAATTGAATAATTTGAAAAAAGCTTACAATTTAGGAATGAATGGAATAACAGAAGAACTCAATTAATTAGGAATTAAAACCAAAGAATCAGATGATTTTAAATAAAATTAATATGTTACATATGATATCTTCAATTCAATTAAAGTCGAAGAAGATATTGATTGTGTAATAACTGGGCATAATCCATAATTTAACTATTATATGTTATGTTATGGAAGTTTATGTGCATAGAAGGGATGTTAAATTATAGCAGCTAATCCTGATAGCATGATTGTTTCTGATGGAAGATTCATGCCTGCAGGTGGATGTATTCAAGCAATAATAGAAAGAGCAACAGGAAAATAGTCAACTCTTGTTGGTAAACCATCACCAACAGCTTTGTAAGTAATTATGAAATCTCATTAAATTGAAAATAAAGATAAGATAATAATGATAGGAGATAATCCAGAAACAGATATTCAATTTGGAGAAAATTGTGGTATCGATACTATTTTAGTAACAACTGGAGTAACTACAAAAGAAGCTGCCAACAATATAAAAACAACATACATATGTGATCATTTATATTAATGATTATAATTATTCCTATTCTTATACAACTTAATCATAATAATTATTATTGAATTGCTTTTTTCACCTTTCAAACCATCCTCCTCTTATTTTACTATATACTCAACTATTTTCTAATTTACTGATTTATCTCTCGTAAATTTTGTAGACTTTGGTTTTCTGGATCCACAAATCTTACTATATTTATATAGAAAGGGCCACGTAGGATACAAAGAAATATACAATTATACACAAAATCAACATAAAATTACTAGACCCTAGATAAGATATTGAAGTGCTATTCTACAAAAGAAAAATACCCAATCAAAATATGATTAATGTTAACAAAGATTTTCATAAATTTAGGAAAGTTCAATCTATAAAGACATTCTAAGTTCCATTATTTAGAAGGTCCTTTTTTATAAAATAATAATATAAATTAATTTCTTTCCTCCATTATAATGTAATTTTTATCAATAATAAAAATAATGAATAACATAGCACTAAAATTAGTATGCCCTATTACAAAAGAAGTTCTGATAAAATAAGGACAATTTCTAGTGGTAAAGAGCATTGGGATAAAGTATCCTATTAAAGAAGGAATTCCATGCTTTACAAGGACAGATGTAAAAAAGGATTGAAATATATCTTAATTAAAACATATTTACACAACTTTTTACAAAAATAAACCGTTAGTTAATTTACTATATTCACAATATTGAGTAGAATCAGATATCTAAGCAATAAGAAGCCCTATTTAGTAAATTCGAATTGAATGGAGTATTTGATATTATGGTAGAAGCATATCCAAGTAAAACAATAAAAAAAAGTTCAATCACATTTATGATGACACTTTTTGTAAGTTGTTTGTTGGAAATAGAAAATATAATCAATAATTTAAAAGATAACTTTCCAGATCCATCACTATCAAATTAATGTCAGATTTTGTGAAATTTTTGAAATATTTTGCCAAGAATTCAGAAATGTTTTAACATTAAGCAGCATTATCTGAATCATTTAAATGAATTATTTCACAATTATATTCAATTGAACCTTTAAGTATTTATGTAGGAACAGAATCGAATCAATTTGCAATGTTATCTGTTCTTACAAATGAACGTCACTTAATTTCTTTTTCTTCATAATCAGAATTTATAATAAAAGGTGATATGGTTTATATATACTTTAATAAAGTATAAGTGAAAACAAAGATTTGTGAAAATGGTTATTATTGTTCCATAAGTGAAACTGCAAACTTTTTTTCAATTACACAGTTTTCGATATTAAAAAATTTTGTGGAGCATGATTATTATATAATAAATTGTTATTATATAGATTAGATTATATAAATAATTACACTAATCAGTGATTCATGAATTTATTATTTTTAGAAAACAGA
>JMSD01000008.1:361930-501001 GCA_000715435.1 Paramecium caudatum
ATATTATCACATAATGGTTATTTTACTTCATCAATATAACAATAATTTATAGGTAAATTTGAGTACTTTGAAGGATATTTTTCTATCTTATAGGGTTTACTGTATTTATGATGTTAGGTTAACTGTTTTAATACAGAGCACAAACACTTGTAACATACGATAAAATTTGCAATTATACATATTCTCAAATGATTTATGTCATAATTCTTGACTACCTGATATTTTAGAAAATTTTAAGTCTAAATGGATTCCTTGGAGGTCTTTGTATAATTGCTGGAGTTTTTAAACAATTACACGAAGCTAAATAAATTACAAAATGAAATTTTATATATTAATATCATTTCTTACCACAACAATATTTAGTGAATAAAAACTTAATTAATTCCTACTATAAAACCCTACTAAAAGTTAGGATATTTGATTATTAAAAAAAAATGAAAATCATTCTCCTTATGTTCGTCGTTGCATCGTCTTTTGCAATGTTCTGTAATTTCTATCCCTTGGACGAGAAAGCCTGCATTCAAAAAACTGAAGGCATTTCATGTAGAACTAAAAATAATGATAGGCGAATTTAACTTTTTTCAAAATGCCTGCATCGAAACTTTAAGTACCTCCTTAGGGTGCAGTCCAAATTTAAACAAAAATGCTTGTCTACAACAATTATCGAATTCAGATGGAAAAGAAGCTAGATGTATTTTTAATTGTAATTTAAGGCTATTTTGGTAAGAAATGTGTCAACATCAACAATTCACATCTCAAAAAATTAAGTTGCAATAGTAGTTTTTCTTTATTCGCCTGTGTGAATTTGAAGTCTGAAAAATGCCAATGGATAAATAATGAGTGTGTCACCTTCGGTGGGGTACCCTAATCAGCAGATTCTTGTAACAATGCAAATATTCCTGACCTCAAATGTATACTTCTAGTAATCTAGGTTACAATAACGGATTCCAAGGAAAATATTAATGTGTAGATGTGTCAGACAATCAATTATCTACACTAACCTGCGATACTTTGGGTCTTTCGAAGATTGCATGCGTATCCATAACTACTCAAAATTAAAAATGCCTTTTTAAAGATAATCAATGCCAAGTTTTTGCTTCCTAAAAGATTAACAAGTGCTCAGACTCTCTTAACAAGGCTTTGTGTTTGAGTATTGTAGATCCATAGCTCTTTTGCCAATGGACCAAAACTGGTTGTGCTGAGATAGATGTCATAAATGATTGTGAATCTTTGATTCAAGTAAATCCAAGTGCATGTAGAAAAGCCAAAGGATTATGCAAATATGATGATGTTTTAAATAAATGCAAATTGTTGGAGACTAGTGTTTCTTGCAATACGCCAGGATTAAATTAATAAGGTTGTGTGTCCATTAAAACAGAGAAATGTATTATAAATGATATTTTGGGTATTTATTATTAGGATCAATGTAGAGTCGTGAGCGAGGAAGAGCTCCAATTCTTAGATTGTTATCAGATATTTAATGAGTTAGCTTGTACCAACATTACAACTCCCTATTAATATTGTATTTGGGATGGATAGAAATGCTCACCATTGATTATAAATTAAAATACTGAATGTCCATTAAAAGAGGTCGGATTATTCAATGGAAATACATGCAGGGCATTATCAAAGTACAATTAAGGGTGCAAATACAATAATTAAACAAAACTCTGTCAAATTAATTCACCAAATAGTGATAGCTGCCGCACAAGTTTCCTAAATCTATACGGCTGTGTTTAAGTCTAAACCAATATTGCATGCAAATGGAATATTGAAAAATTTTAGTGTGAAGAGGTAAAAGTTGTAGAACAATTAACTAAATGTGAAGATTTGGGATTTGCCAATTCAAAAGCCTGTTCTCAAGTATTAGAACCAATAACTACACAAAATAAACTCAAAGTTGTTTTAGGGTGTTTCTATGATGAGGACACACAACAGTGCAAAATACCAGAAAATAAAGATTTACTAACACTATATTGCAACCAACCTGGATTAAATAAATATGGTTGCTCCCAATCAAGACAGTTGGATAGAGATGCAGATGGATAAGAGGAGCATGCACAACTATAATTAAAAAAGAAACCTTAGCAGGAGTTAATTGTTTGGAATTATAATTTTTTAATCCAGGTACTTGTGCTCTCAGCATAGTCATGAATTTTGTATTTCATATAATTTATTTCAGCCTGACAGAGACCCAGTTATAGGAGATGATGTATTACGAGGATATTGTTAATATGATGGATCAGGTAATTGCATAATCTATTCAAAAACTCCTTGCAGTGATAATTGTTGTACTGCGAAAGAAGGAATAAATGCTCATGTTTGTAGTAGATATACTAATAGAAGTGTTTATTGTTACTTCAATGAATATAACAAATGTGTACAATTAACTAATGATGATACAAACATCGGTAAACCAGAATAAATAAAAGCCTTTTACAATTACAAATAATATTCATGTTCATCCATGAATTTCCTTTCATGTGCAATGCTAGAATGGTCACCAAAATAATAATGTTATTGGAATGGTAATGTTTGTACTTAAATCAATTATGGAGATTATAAAGAATAGAATTTTATAATATTTTCATCGGCGAAAATTAGTAAATATGGTTGTTTAGGAATTGATGCAAATAAAATTAATCTTACTAAATTAGTATTTAATTCAAAAGCTTAAATACTTGGATTATTAGTATTAATGATAAATATAATTTGAAAAATATATATATTACAATTTGCTTAAATAATTTGCATCTATATATTGGTTGTAATAACACATTTGATACGAGTAGAATCAATTCTTTAATAAGAAATTTTGAGTTTCTTTTTCTTATCCCAAGATGCCTTGTAGTGTTTTGAAAATTCGGCCTAACCAGAAAAAGGGGATTTCCCATATTTTCAGAAGCTTAATTCATTTCTGTCGCACAATATTTCTATAATTTAATATTTATTAGAATATTTAAAAATATGCTGATCTTGGGCATTTTATGAAATTGCAGATTAATGCATTTTTTTTTAGGTCAATTTAAACATATGAATATTATAATGACAAAATATTTATTATTAGCTTCTTTCAATTAATCAAATTTCAAAATTCTATTAACATAACTATAGACAAAAAGAGGAATAATATATATATTAGGTGCAAATTCCACAGAAAATTCTTATTCTGAAATTAAAAGTAATTTTTCCAGTGAATAAACTCTGATTAATTCATACTATTAAGCCTTATTAAAAAAGTGGTATTTGATAATTAAACAAATGAATATCAGACTCCTCGCTATTTCAATTCTCATATTCCATTCTGTAGGAATGTTTTGCAATTTCTACCCCTTGGATGAGAAAGCTTGCATTCTAAAAACAGAAGGAATTTCATGTAATAATGTTACTAATTTAGGTTAATTTAACTTTTTTTAAAATGCATGCATTGAAACTCAAAGTACCTCCTTAGGGTGTAGTCCAAATTTAAACAAAAATGCGTGTTTGTAATAATTATAAAATCCAGATGGGACAGAAGCGAGATGTATTATTTTACTTATTTCAGGTTATTTTGGTAAGAAATGCGTCACCACTAATAACTTTCATCTCAAAAAGCTTGGTTGTTAGAATAATTTCTCATAATATGCCTGCGTCAATGTGAATAAATAATGTCAATGGATCAATAATTTATGTTAGGAAGGAGCTGTTTAATAAGCAGACTCATGTAAGAACACATTCATGACACCTGTAAGTCCTTCGTTATGTGCTACTATCCCAGACTTGAAATGTATTCATACCATAAAATCAATTTAGGCTATAATAACGGATTCCAGGGGGGTTATCAATGTGTAGACGCACCAGAGAACCAATCATTCAAATGCGATACGTTAGGCTTGTCATAGATGGCTTGCGTATCCATTACAACTGCGAATTAAAAATGTCTCTTCTAGAATAGTTAATGTTAAAGTTATGGCTCGCAAAAAATTAACAAGTGTTCAGATCCCATCAACAAGGCTCTATGTTTAAGTATCACAGATCCCCAACTTTTTTGTCATTGGACTAATACAGGATGTGCTGAGATTGTGGAATTTGATTGTGAATCTCTAGTTCAAGTAAATCCCAGTGCATGTAGAAAGGCTTCAGGGTTATGCAAATATGATGATGTTTTAAATAAATGTAAATTGATGTAAGTTACAAGTGTTTCATGCAATACACCAGGACTTAATAAGGAAGGATGCTTGAAAATTAATACTGAGAAATGTATTATTAATAATTAATTAGGTATTTATAAAGGACAATGTAGAGGAGTCACCTCTGAAGAATTAAATTTATTTGATTGTGATCAAATATTTAATGAATTAGCATGTACAAGTGTAACTACTCCATCCCAATATTGTATGTGGGATGGTAATAAATGTTCCAGATTATTTGTTAATCAAGAAACTGAATGCCCATTGCTTGGCTCAGGGTTTACAGTGAATGGAAATACTTGCAGAGCTGTATCCAAGTACAATCAAGGATGCAAATATAATAAATTGACAAGACTATGTCAAGCAAACTCTCCTTTTAGTGATAGTTGTACAACAAGTTTCCTAAATTTATATGGTTGTGTTCAAGTTTAAACAAACATTGCTTGTAAATGGAATCCAGAAAAATTTCAATGTGAAGAAGCAAAGGTTGTTGAATAATTAACAAAATGTGAAGACTTAGGATTTGCCAACTCGATAGCTTGTTCCCAAATAATTGAACCAATAACTACAATTAATAACATTAAAGTAGTTGCTGGATGTTATTACAATTCTGATGTCCAATAATGCAAAAAAACAGATAACAATATTCTATCATCAATAAATTGTAATCAATTAGGATTAAATAAATATGGATGTTCATAAATAAGCAAAGTCGGACAAAGATGCAGATGGATAAGAGGAACATGTACTACTATAACAAGAAGGGAATCTATTGCAGGAGTTAATTGCTTAGATTTACAATTTTCTAATTAAGGAACATGCGCCTTAGCCCAAGCAAATAAAGAAGTTTGCAAATATAGCTAAGAAGCTTTGGGTTGTGTGAATACTCTAAACACTAGCAAAGACGGTGATTAATGCTTAAGTCCAGGATTAAACTCATTTGCCTGTGCATAAATCACAAGAAATCAAAGTGGATGCTATTATGATAAAGTGAATAATGTATGTGTAGAAGGTCCAGATAGTACTTCCTCAGATCAAGCAACAGCCTTGTAATCTACACAATTATTGTCAACGGCAAAGTGTGTAGCTAGTTCTCCTACTTTAAATATTTGCATTGCTATTAAAACTTTAGGCGAATTATGTGCTTGGGATAATAGACTTAATGGATGTGGATATTAATTCGTTTAATTTAATGAAAAATGCTTAGATTACAATACAATTGAGAAATAGAAAACAAACCCAGATGCTAAAATTAATGTTAACGCAAATGTTTGTGCCAGCATAGTCATGAATTTTGTATATATTATTATTAATTTAGCCTGATTATGATCCAAAAGCAGCACTACCAACAACTGAAGCCTTACGAGGATACTGTTAATTTGATGGAAAAGGAAATTGTATAGTCTATACATAAACTCCATGCAGTGATTATTGCTGCACTAATTTAGTTGGAATAAATGCTCATGTTTGTAGTAGATATACTAATAGAAGTGTTTATTGTTACTTCAATGAATATAACAAATGTGTACAATTAACTAATGATGATACAAACATCGGTTCACCAGAATAAATAAAAGCCTTTTACAATTATAAATAATATAAATGCTCATCCATGAATTACCTTTCATGTACAATGATAGAATGGTCTTCAAAATAATAATGTTATTGGAATGGAAATGTTTGCACTTAAATCAATTACGGAGATTATGCAGGAAAGGATTACTAAATATAATTTGAAGGGGCAAAACTAAGCAAGTATGCGTGTTTAGGAATTGAAGCTAGCAAGACCAATCTGAAGAAATATTTTAATTATTACCCAGCAACCTTTCCTACATGCATATACGATCCAGCTGTTCTGATCTCTTGCAAATAATTTTAAGTAAACATGAATAAATGCTTGGGTAAAACACCCGATATTTATTGTTAGTGGGATAAACTGACTATGTAATGCAATCAAATAGATGATCCCTTAAACCTTAAGACATGCTATGAATATTAAAATAAAAAAGCTTGCATTGAAAATCCTTACGTGCCCTGTTTATTTGTTGATTCATCTGATAAATGTATTTCAAGTCCACAAGAAGTTAATTGTAATGATTTTATAGATGTAAATAATGATTACTTTGGATGGGTTAATTAAAAGGCATGTGCGAATATATCTAAAGCTGGTTAGATTTGTAAATATAATGGTATTACATGTGTGAATGCTGCCGATAATTCTTAAACTTGTG
The DNA here is from genome assembly GCA_000715435.1 of Paramecium caudatum. NCBI lineage: Eukaryota > Ciliophora > Oligohymenophorea > Peniculida > Parameciidae > Paramecium > Paramecium caudatum. The sequence goes on from JMSD01000008.1 coordinate 368,331, forward strand.
ACTTACCAGGAATTAATTCAATAGGTTGTTATGCAAGAACAACAGGCAATTGCAGATGGGATCCCACTAAATTAGAATGTTATGAAATTGATTTAGCAATACTACCAACTTTAAAATGCACAGACAATATCAATAAAACTGTTTGTTTAATAATTCCATCATATCCTTGCGAATGGAATGCATTATCCATGAAATGTGCTTTCAAATCATAATTTCTTACAATCGAATCAAATACTCAATAAAATCCACAATCTTGCACTTAAATGAATGGTGCTGCCTACTATTATGATGATTCGACATCTACCTGTAAAATCCTCACTACTGATAATAATAATTGTACCTCTAAAATAATGAATAAATAAGCTTGTTTACTAAATACAAAAGGTAGCAAATGCTACTTTGATTAAAGTTAATTACCAGAATTGAAATGCTAATAATTTAAATTTGAATAAGAAGTTTGCAGTACAAATGTATCGATTAATTTGGAAATATGTATGAACATTCCATCTATATGCTATTTCGATACACTTGATTTAAATTGTAAAGTTGCTAAACTAAGTTCCACTATTAAATGTTCATCTCTTATGAGTCTTACACAACATTATAATAAGTTATCATGTTCATCGATTAGTAATACAATCACTGATCCATATACTGCAGGAATAAAAGCATGCACATCCAGTCCCAGTATTTTGGATTTAGCTCAATAATGTAATTTTGAAAAGTATTGTTTTTGGGATACCACACTCTATGGATGTTCAATCTATAAGATAGTTAATTCATCCTTTTCTCCTGCAACCTCAGGCAGCAATGGTAGTGGGGGTAGTGCAGCTAACTGTGCATTATCTGCTAGAAAAATATCATCATGTGAGTAGATCTATTCAATTGCAGTATGCTTAGAATTTGGGGATGGCTGTTTCTTTGATATTAATTAAGGAGGATGCAAACCATATACACCTAATTCCTTTAAAGTATCAGGTTGTTCACAAATAAATGGTAAATAATGTACATCCAGTAAGACAGCAACTGCTTACTGTGCATCATAAGCCGCAGAGGATCTTCAACCCAATTGTGAATTCACTCCCCCCATTTCATCAACTTGCATAAGTGATGCAACATTTATAAAACAAAGTTGTAATTCACTATCCTCCTCAAACACTGATACAGATTGCGCTTTAGCATCTGATGATTGTTTCCTAAACTCTAATTGTGTTACACCTACAAGTAATGACGTTATTACGTGCACAACTCCAGGTGTAAGTTAAAGTTTGTGTTTATCTTTGACACCTCCTTGTGATTTTTCATCCGGAAAATGTAATCCATTGACCATACCAACTTTACAATCAGATAATTATTATTATGTCTGTAATGAAGTCAATCTGTTGACAACGAAAAAATCAGAAATGGCTTGTGCCAGTATTACTACAAGTCCATGTAAATATTCAAGTTTAGTTTGTTCAAATGCATTTTATTAAACATGTACAAGTTTGAAAGGATTAAGTGTTTCATAATTAGCATGTAATTAATGTTAAGGAGACAAATCATTATACGATTTTGTCACTTATCAATGTTCAATAATTACTTCATTACCAACAGATTGCGACACACTTGACTAGAGTAAGTGTACTAATTAATGTACATGGGATTCAGGAAAATGCCATATCAATGTTTTGAGATTAAATTAATTAAGTTGTCTCTAATTAACTGATAAAATTCTAGCAAAATGGGATAGTAATTTGAATAATTGTGTTCTTTTAACAACTAATTAAGCATAAACAGAAACAGATTGTTCAATTTAGAGTGTTAAATCATGTTTAGTAGCTAATAATACTTGCTGGGTATCAAGTATCACGAATTAATGTGAATAAAATAATAAAATTAGTTCAAGTTGTGCAGCTATTAATACCGCCAATGCTTAATCATCATAGTGCTTAGTTTCAGTTTAGTAGGCATGTAAATGGTTTAACAATACTTGTGCTACTGCCGATTTAACTGTTGATGATTGTAGTATTTTGAACAAATATGGTTGCTTAAATATTAAAAGATAAGTCACTTGTGGTTGGTCTGATAAAGATACCGAATGCAAATAAATTAGTTTATAAAATAGTAATAGTTGCTCAAAATATGTCAGTGGAGGCGATTCGGATTACAATTAAGTTAATCCTTTTTCATGTTCATCACTTACATAGGGTAAATGTTATTGGAATAGCTCAACTAACTAATGTGCATCAGTTGGTAATACAATTATCTCCTGTACAACAAACTTAGGTATTAATCAAACTGCATGTATTTTATTGACTATTGGTAAGTGTAAATTCGATACTTCAACAAAAAGCTGTGTCGAAATTACAAGTGCTGATAAAACATGTAGTTCATTAATGAATTAAGAAGCTTGCCTTTCCCTTCCATCATGTTAGTTTTTTAATGGAGCATGTGCTGATTTTATCTAAGTTCCTATCTTAAATACAGCTAATCCGATACCTGCGAACAATGCTGTTATATCTCCATAGATTTGCACATGGTATAATAATTCAATAGCCAATGCCTACTTCATATATGATGAAACAAGAGGATATTGTGTAAATGTTAATAAGACCAATCCCTCACTTTATATTGCACAATGTTCATCTATTGGTGTTAATAGTAAAATATGTTTAGAAAAGACAAATGAATATTGTATTAATATATTTAATTTAGGTTAATTTAACGAGAAATGTACAAAAGTATCATTAATTGATATTAATGCATAAACTGCCTGTAATAATACATATAATTGGTATGCTTGTATTAAATAGACTTAAAATTGTAAATTCTAAGCCGGTAAATGTGTACCACTTTTATCTACTGATACTTGTGCACTGCTATCAAGTGCCATTGTTGCACCAAAGTTATGTGCCTAAATGAGTGATGCATGTTCATATAATTAAACAACATATGGATGTTAACTTATACCTAATGATAATTAATTATGTTCAACAATTGGAATCAGTAAAAAAGGATGTTTAGAAAAAACAAGTGAATCATATTGTTATTTTGATGTGGATAATAATTAATGTTCTGATAATTATGATAGAAGTTTGAATTGTTTAGATGCAAATAATAAATGGTACATAAATATGAATTTATGTTATTTTGTCAAATCATTAGGAAGTGTATGTATTTTATGTAAATTTAGTATTGTTATTTCGATAAAGGATAATGTAGATAGCTAACTGATACATAAATTACTTCTTGTTATATTGCTTTATAAACAAACTCAATTACTTGTTCAAAGGCGAATAGTAATGGTATATGTTTTTATAATACTTCAACTAAAAAATGTTAAACAGATATAGGTACACTACAATTACAAAAATGGTACAATAGCAGTTCATTCAATAAAAAAGCATGCATCAGTTTTGACTCTTCAACCGATCCTCGTAAAACAATATGGGATGATATTTAAGGATGCATAGAATTATAAACAGCAGATTTAGCAAATATTTAATGTAGTTCACCTGTTAATAGATTAGGATGTGTATCAATAACTAATCCTACATAATTTTGTTAATTTATTAATTAAAAATGTGTAGGATTTGATTATACTATTCCACCTTCAAATCTAATTATTTCTTGTGCAACACTCACAAATGTCAATAGATTTGAATTTTGTTAATATGCAAGTGATAATTGTTAATTTAATGGAGCAACGAAATCATGTGCAGTATCAACTCTTGATAATAATAAAATACTTTCAGAAACAGATTGTTTTAATAAAGGTCTAAGTAAAGCGATTTGCTCTACTTTAACAATGTGTAAATATAGTGATGAAAGAAAATTTTGCTATGGTGGTAAAGTGTTCTGCTCTAATGCAATTATTTTATCAGATTGCCCAGCTGTAAAAGGTGAACCTTGTAGGATTAGCAGTAATTTATGTGAAGGAATAAAATACAGTGATTTAATGACTATTGGTTGTTCCGATGCTGTAAACTTAATTGGTTGTACAAGTATCACAAATTAATCAATTGTTTGTTAATTTGATTAAAGTAAAAATGTTTGCAATGAAATTGTTGATTTCACTAAAGATTGTTAAACATATACAAATATAAATAGTGGAAAAGCCTGTGAATAAACTACTAAAATTGGATGTAAATTTGATTTTGCATCTAAAAGTTGTAAAAATGTTTCAGTATCTGATATATTTGAATGTGATCGTGGTTTAAATTACATTGCTTGTACTACCTAAACAAGACCATCCTTATAATGTCAATTTGGTAAATTTTGTTTTGGTCCCACTTTTGGAGTTACTTAATGTTCTGATATTTTAAATGCTTCAACTTGTCTTAATTATAATTATTAATGTATATGGGATACAAATTAATGCAAAAATTATGTATCATCTGGCTTAACTTGTTAATAATTATAAACTAATAAAACTATTGTTTCTAGTTAAGTTTGTTATAATAGTTAAGCTGATTAAGGTGCTTGTATATATAATACTGATACAAATACTTGTTAATTTATTAAACCATAAAATTGTTAATAATTAGAAACAAAATAATAATGTATTTAATTTAAAGATTTACCATGTTTATGGATTGATGGATAATGTACATTTTATACTTTATTAAATACAGATTTATGTTCAACTATTGGATAAAATGGTTCATAACGTGCTTGTATGGATGTTTATAGATAAGGTGAATTTTGTAAATATTCTAATAATTAATGTTAAGCATTTTAAGAATTAATAGATGGTTAAACTAATTGTTTAGATTCAATTAATATTATATCATGTGTTTAATAATAAAAAAGTTAATGTTTTTGGAAAATAACAACATCTTTAGTATATATTAATTAAAAAGATTAAATTTAATATAATACTGGTATTTGTACTAATTATTAACCAGATCCATATTAAGATTGTGATTAAAAATTAAGTTATTTATCTTGTTTTAGTGTTACTAAAAAAGGATAATTTTGTAGATGGTTAAATGGTTAATGTTAATTTATTATACCTACTACATAAAATACTAAAATATATTATAATACCTATTAATTAATTAATGCTAATTCTTGTGGTTTAGTTAATATAGGTAAAGTTAAATATTAATATGAAACTAAATCATGTATTATAATTAATAATGATATAATAACTTGTAAATGTGGATAAGAAACAAAAGGATTAAATAAATATTCATGTTTAAGTATAAAAAATGAAAATTGTATATGGGATGATGCATATAAAATATGTTTAGAACATCATACACCATGTTCTACTAATAGATTATTAATTTAAAGTTAATGTTATAAAAGTAATGTATAACCATAAGATTGTTAATTATTAAATATTCCTTAAAATTGTGGTTATTATAATGGAAATTGTATTGAAATTGATGTAAAGAATGTTACATGTAATACTCCTGGTTTAAATTAATATTCTTGTGAAAATATCAGATCTTGTAATTGGAAAAATGGATAATGTTTAGTATTTAATTCAAAAGCTTAAATACTTGGATTAATAGTTTTGATCATAATAATTATATGATATATATATTGTGCTTAAATGATTCACATCTCTCAATTCCTTGAACGTGGGGTAATAGCTCATTTGGTAGAGCGTATGCTTAGCATGCATGAGGCGCTGAGATCGAAGCTCGGTTGCTCCATATTTTTTTTAATTAAATTAAGAGGAATGCCTTATTTCTATTTATAAATTTAGATATTTATATATTTAAATAAATTATGAGCTAATAACAATAAGAAAAACAATAAAAGTAAAAGTTGGACCCAACAACAAATCAATTACAGGTCTCATCAAAGAAGAATGCTAACTAATTTATTTTCATATCCAAAATATTCTTGAAGAAGTTCTAAAAAGTTGAATTGCATGCATTGGGGGAAGCTACTAAAACAAGCGTTCGAGTTGCTGAAAACCTATAAAGATAAGGTACTTACAGCTCTTAATAATAGGCCTGGTCACCATTACCAAAATTAACTCCTTCACTGCTGATCTTGATGGAAGAAAAAGAGTCAAATTAATCATTGAAATAACATTAACTCAAGAGGGTAAAACCAGATTAGATTAAGAGTTACAGAATTGATAAGTACATAGACGAATGTTATATATCCCAATTCAATCAATTAAAGACTTTATTTAATGGGTTATTTTCTCTATTTCTGAGTCCAATCTCTCGATTTAATTTAATAACCTGAAATCATAATCCTTTTCCTTGCCTTTAATTTTCTTTTGCATTTTGAATAAATTTTTTTGCTTTTCTTTTATTTTTTTTTCAATTTCTTTAACTTTTTCAAAATTTCTCATTTATTTCTTCTAAATATTAGAACTCATATCATAATCATTTTCTTAATCATATTCAAATGATTCATTTTATGAACCCTCTTTAACTAATCTATTTATTAATTGATTCTATCTTCGAATCTAAATTTGTTAGAACAAATACCTCTTAAATTTACTGCTTATAATCATTAACTAAATTGATATTATCTTTTAATTGTGTCATCAAGAGATGGTGATCCTTATCATCCAATGACATTGATTAATTGATTGACTGATAATCGTTAATTTCAATTTCTGGATTCTTTAACATAATTAACTATTCTAATTCTGCTATCAGACTTAATGATTCTTGATAGGGTTTTTATTTTGCCAATTAAATGTCATAATTGTACTCCAATTCTATTTCCAGTCTCTTGAGAGCCTTTTAAAGCGACCCAAATATTTTTTCAGCCTAATCCTGAAATGCCATAGCTGTTAAAAAAATGAAAAAAATAAAATTATTTAAATTTAATTAAAGTACTCAACATTGAATTGCATTTAATCCTGCTTATAGTAAACTTCTCTTTCGTTAATTCTACTATGCATAAGAATTTAATATTTAAGACTTTATCATTCTATTAACCTCAGGTTTAGGTTGTGAATAATCACCTTCAGTATTTCCAAACTTTATACGATCTAAATAACTACTCATGATACATAACATTTCTTTTGGTATTACTACATACTCAAAATCATTAACATTAAAATTCGAGGTTTTAGAGAGAGGCAAATTGTAAGTTTCTGCCTTTTTTTGTTCTGGTGGATTTACATTATTAATATTTTGTATTGGCTTTAAAGGAGTTCCTAAAGAGAATTTCCTAGTGTATGGGTAGTTTATGTTTGTTATGATTTTTGGATTTTGATTACTTTAGTAAGAGTATTCTGACAACCGGTCCTATTCTGCATACGAATTTGTCTGAGATAGACAACATTTCATTTCAGGATTCATCTTTTATATAGGTGTCCCACTTGCTTTTATAATTCCTGTTATTCCTTCACTCTTATTCATAGTTGATGTTCTGCCTTTGAATCGGGTTAAAAAATCCACTTTCATTATTTATATTATATTAAAACAAACCATTGAAATTAGATTTGTTATGATCCCCATAATTATATGTAATATATAAAACAATTAGTAAATTAATCAAAGGACTAATTGATTGACTTGGAAGGGAAAATTAGAAGTATTTCTTATGAAAAGCTTGGATCTCTTGACATGATTCGCGTTACTTTGATTATTGAGAATGAAGAATTAACAATTTATGGTTATATTCAGATTAAGAATATTGACTTATAACCCAATTTCAAATACTTAATCACTAAACTCCAAATTGGAACCATTAACAACCAATTTTGTGGAATCATGACTCCATAATCATAAATTTTATGTGAAAAAACTGATCTTGAATAAATTCAATAATAGAAAGAACTTGAGTTATATGCATGCAGAGGATAAAAAATATGTAAACCCCAATCTGCACCACAAATCATAAATCCATTTCAGATTGATTTACTACAATTATTTTAAAAGGATGATTTTTAACTAGGTGGCATTATGCTCTATAAACTCAACCAAAGATTGCATAATTTTAAGGTCTCAACATTAGTGGGTTATGTGTATAAAATATAAATACAGAAAAATGTCGTAGAGCTTCACCTCTTAGATGAACTTACTTATACTCCATTTATCATAGATTTACAGTACAGCCAACAATAGTAAGTCGAGAAAATTAAATTTGGTTACAAACTTAGTCTCCAAAATTTGTAAAAATAAAATCGCGCTTTACTTAACTCCTTCAAAGGATTCTTATAAGACTAGTAAATCATTGATTTCGATGTCCTTAAATGTCAGCCAAAAGATAGCCTTTCAAAAATTTACAAGAAATTAGACTTATTGCGAATCATGCCCTTCTCACAATTAAAGGATATTCAACCTTACACTATCGATAGACAATTAAGAAAGTTTAAAACTGATATCATCAAAACTAATATGATTAGTTTTCAATATGTTTGCACTGGTTGCAGAGGATAAATTAAAGTTATTGCACAATCCTATATTTGTGAAAATTGTCAGACTGAAAAAGATCTTAAAGACTCAATTTGGGAAATATTTTGTTTAATCTATGTAAAGATTGGAATAGATTATGCTTTAGTAAGGATTAAAGATTAGTTGGTAATGGAATATTTTGATATTCCTGCAATTTATGAAAATTATATGCAAAAATATAGTCTTTAAAGTAATGTTTTTATCGTATGTTTAGAAAGTGGATCCATTAAAGATGACAATATAGAAGCAGATGAAAGCATCAAATACTTGTAGTAACAGTTCTATAAAAAGAAAGTGTCAAAAATGATTTTAGCTCTGCCTTATTGTGATTTCATTAAGACAGCTAAAACTAAGTATAATGTATATAAATTAGGGAAAAATGGAAAATGATAAATAAATTAAAGTATCTAAGTAACGATCATCCAGATGATTACTCCGATTATTAAGTTTGGATAGAGAAAAATGATTATGAAAAATTAATCGTCAACCCAAATGGAAGTTTTGAATAAGTGATTAGAGATTAGAGTAAGGATAGGTGGTTTTTGAATAGAGACTTGGAACCCATAACATGCTTAGAATGTTTAGATGTACGAGATGTTGATTTGAGTTATTTTAATTATATAAAAGCCATATTGAAGTGAATAAAATTAAATATTACGTTATGAATTAAGGTTTGAATAGTAAGAGCAAGCCCACAATCAAGTATCAGGAGCCTTCTTTCATGAGAGCACTAAATTTGTGTAAAAACACCAAATTACCAGAATAACCAAGAGAACCTCAAATTAGAACTTAAAGAACTGTTGTCCCTTCAATGTATAGAAATTCGTAAAAATAGAAAGTCAATTTCAAATAAGAACAGCTAAGAGAGAATCCGCGTGTATGATGTGTTTAAACAAATACCTCGAAACAAAAGTTAATCTCACCATAGAATGGATGAATCACATGAAATACTGAATAAATTAAATATTCAGAAGAAATTCATTGGTAATTTGTTCTTGTTATTGAAGCAAAGATTGTCAAAAAACCTCAAAATTTTTAGAGCCCATTCAGTCAACTCATCGATATGAATTGCAAAACAAGAAAAGATCATTTAGCAATGCCCAACCACTAGACAAATTATTCAGGATGAACGACAACTCAATTTCTTACATAAAGCCAGCCCTCGAAACGCACAGAAAAATGAAAAATACAAAAACAACTTTGAAAATTTATAGGGACGATAATATTTTAGATCTCCTTCTCCTAAACACCTGTGAACTGAAGAAAAAATTGCAAAATAAATCCAATAACAATAGTTTCATATAAATCAGGCCAGGAAAGTTACCCAAAGATTTTTTCATAAATAATAATTAATGATCTATAAATATTATGCTTAATATTATTAGGAATATATGAGATTGAATAAAAATGTTAAATAATGAATTAAATACACTCGTGAGGAAAGCATATAAAAATAACCTATTAAGTATGTTGGTTTTTCAATTAGCTCCTCTCATTAGATAATTTAGATAAAGAAATAGTATGACAGTTAAAATCACAAGTCGAGGATCAGTATAATAATCAAGAAAAGAAACTTCAACAATAGAACCAATTCGATAACAGAAGGTTACTGAAGAGTTTACTGGGAGAAGTAGTTCCAAATTGTCTAGTTCAATTCAAATTCCTAAATAAGATCGAAGAAACACTTCCCCATAAAAACTTTTAAGGATACTTTCTATTTCACAGGAAGAGGTTCCAGTTTAGTTGGCTGATGTATTAGGAGAGATAAGCAGGATTGAATTAGAGACTGACATGAAACCTCGCTGTAAGACACTCTCACTTAAGAACATCAGGATAAACAAACAATAACTAATAAAATTTTTAAACCGATAATACTCCTTACAATTAAGCGAACAAATAGTAAAAGTGTTGAAAGTACCTCAGATCGTGAGTTTTTAGCAATATCAACAATGGATTTAAAAAATTGAAAATTTAGAGATTAAATAATAAATTAGAATTTGTTTTTTGTTGTATGACATCGCCAATTAAGGAGAAATCACAACTCATGGATTGATTGAATTACTTAAAGAAAACAACAATTAAGCTGTTGAATCTGACATATTACATATGATTAAACAAACAAAAGCACAAATATCAAATTAGATCAATAATGATGTGAACAAAATAAATTCCTACACATTACCCATGAGTGTGTTGAGAGTGAAGTTAGATTAGAGTGTAATATTGTAATAACGAAGATAATCAGTTTTATCAAATGATGCAAGAGTTAGAGGTTTGAGTAAAGTTAGTTATAGAAATTCTATCGATTTAAATGTCGATTTAGATTCCGAATTCAATTAAACAAGATCAAAATTTGGATCTTCAAAGAAGAAACTAATCCTAATAACATAAATAAATCAAAATAATTCAGATCAAGCTACTAGTTCTCAATCCAATCATTATACTTTATACTAAAATAAAACTGATAAAAAAAAGAAAAGAAGTAGGGCATTGAAAGATGAATAAAAGATCAGTATTGATATAAATGGATTCATAAACATTTGGTATCCAGCAAAACCAAACATTTTTAATGATATTTTAAGAAATCTAACATCAAAATCTTGAGATTTTTTGTTTATGTATCTAAAATCATTATATATCATGAATTTTTCGAATATAGTTTTCTAGAGTTAGATAAAACTGAGATTTCATTTCTGCTATCTGATACTCCTAATTCTTCTTCAAGTTCATTTAATGAAATCTCTTATTTTTGATCAAATTCTACTAAATATTTGATTTATACATTCTTTATTATCCTCCTCTACATCCATAACTGGATAAAATGAGAAAGGAACATCATGAAAATGGATTCCTGGTGCATTTTCAATATTAGAAAGATGTTAATATACAGTAGCTACTATTTTGTTCAAGTCTTCTGTTTTATTTTTATTTTCCACATCTTTCTTGATGGGAAAATGTAATTAATAATCAGGTTGATAATAATCATAAAACAGATCAACAGATGGGATAGCCTAATTTGAATAATTAATACTTCATCAATATGTTATCCTAAACATATTCCGGTCTCGTAAGCCCAGCATCTTGAAACATTTTAAATAGTATAACCACCACCACCAAGCAGTATCATTGGTACTCCAAATGATTTCATATATTCAACACATCTACCATGACCACTATTATAGTGTAAGAACTTTACCTAACGGATAAATTAAAGCCTCCTAATTTATCTTAAGATAAAGAATCTGCTCCACATTACATAACAATACAATCAGGTCTGTAGACTTGCATAACTCTACTAGATATCTTTTTAAACATCTCATAATATGGTTCATCAGCCATTCCAGGTTTCATAGGCACATTTACAGCATAATACCTTCCAACACCAATACCAACAGAATCCAATTACCCTGTTCCTGGATAGAAATCATCTCCATATTAATGAAAAGATAAAGTCATCACTCTATTTGTCAAGTAAAATGCTTCCTCTACACCATCACCATGATGACAATCAATATCCACATATAATACTCTAACATAGACTCTAAGTAACTCTAATATACATAGAACAATGTCATTAATATAACAAAATCCGCTAGCTTCCTTTTTCTTTGCATGATGAAGTCCACCAGACCAATTGATAGATATATCAGCAACTCCTGTGATAATAGAATGAGCACAATCAATACTAGCTCCTGAACTCAATTAACAATATGAAAAAAGACCAGAAAATGTTGGATTATCAGGAGAATCTCCTACCTTAAATTCTGAGTTCACTATCTTAGCCTTTTGCTATTAACTCCATTTTTAGATCAATTTAAATTCCTCAATCAAGTTTTCAGGGATTACAGATTCGTTGTTTGCAGAACAGTATTCTTTTACAAAGTTCACTTTTGTATCACTCATGAATTAACTCAAATATAAGATATAATCTGGATCATGAAACTTTCGAATCTCTTCCAATTATGCTTCCCTCATCAAATACACATCCATTTAACGAAATAGCCTCACAAATACAATACTTTAACTACCCGTAATTCACTATGAGATTATGAGCCATAGCAATTCTCTTTGGCTTCATAGGATGCTCTTTCCCATAATGAAATTTTCCTATCAATCTATTGTAAAAGTATGCAACTCTTCTGCTTGAATCTGTGTCCGCTTATATCATTAATTAAAAAATTATATTTATTAATATTTTTATATCATGTTTTTTTTAGGATATAATTATTAGTTATTCTAATTAGTATTGTCAATTTATCAAATCATATTTAATAATTTTATTGTTTATAATAATATTTATTCATTTTAGAAAATGGAAACCACCCATTATTCAGGAACTCTATGTCTCTTAGCTCATTCATAAATATATATAAATAAAAACAAACTATTTTCATTAAATACAGCTTTTAATTTTGAGATTCTCGATAAGAAATTCTAGATTCAATGAATTAAATACCTTATTCCAAGTAATCAAGAATAAATTATCCAAATTAATATTATCTTTTTTAAGCTGTTTCATTCAATTGTATATCATTCTCAATTTTTTCCAAAATAAATTGCTGGACTTTTTCCTAAATGCTCGTTTGCTAATATTTATATCTTTTAAGATTAAATAATTCATCTAACTTTGATACACAATTGATAGGATCTGAACTTTTACGATCCAATACCTTAAATTGAGTTATTCCAGAATCAGAATAAGTATCTGTTTTTATAGTGGTAATTTAGTTGTGTTATTAAAAAGAACTATTGAAAGTTGAAGTCGTTTCAAAATTACTGTTTGTTTTATTATTTATGATAATATCTATTATATCAATATTACTATCTTCGAAAAGACATTTTTCTTTTATTTTTTCTAAAATCGTTGTAGGTGCCATATTTCCTCCTTAATTACCTAAAATTTTTAGTTTTCTATTTTCAGGAGCATAAATATCTATCTTGGGGGTAAGAGTTTTTGGTTTTTGCAAAGTAATTGGAATTTAAGGTTACTCATTAGGAACAATATTCACATATGCTTTAAATGGTACAGAATTAGCGCATTAAATGATGTAAGATCCAAGATCCTAGAATTTATGAGTATATGATTAGTTTTCATAAAGAGGCGGTGTTTCAATTTCTTCACTTTCTGAATCTCTAATAGTCAATATAAAGTATCTTCCCTAAAAGTAAATTTGACTTGTGGATTAAATTTTGAGAACTCTAATAGTAAGAGTGTTTCCAATTGTGAGTGTTAATGATTCAGGAATAAATTAGAAATTTTTGATTTCTAATAACATAAAATATATAATCAATTCTTGAATTGTGGGGATTCGGATGGAAACAAACTTCTTTAAACACTCCCCTCTCTCATCAACAGCTACGTGAATTAAGAGGTCTTATCAGGGATTCTCACTGTCTATTAATCCTTCATAATCACTTAATCTTCATCAATCGAATTATTGGTTTCACACGTTTAAAATAGATTATCCTAATGAAACACTAAAGCAGGCTCCTTTAATTCATAAAAATCCTCCTTATTTTGAAAGGAAATGTATAAAGATAGGTAGGTTTGTAAAGACTATGATAACTATTTACAGAGTAATTGATTTTATGACGCAAATGTTTCGTGTAATTAAGCAAACTAATGTATCACTAAATCCTATTAAGCAAGTTGCTGGGTAAACATTGAATGCTCTTTAAACTTTTTCTAATAGATTGACATAATTTCATTGAATGGCCCCATTGCCATATATTCTATAATGTTGAATTCATTCGACAAAATGTCATCCTCCATTTTTTTCAAAGAATCCACTGTAGTTCGAATTTGATATGACTCTGCATTTATACATTTCTCTATTTATTTCAGCATTTCAGTCTATGATAAAATTGTATGTTACTTTCAGTAACAGTAATGGTTAAATAGTTTCATCAAATATTCTTTCAATTCTTGCTGCCATCTCCTGAATTCTCACATTTTCAAGGCAAGTCTTGGTCTACTGTATGAGCTATTTAAATGCAGTAATTTTTTCTTGCCTCATTTCCTTCTCCCGTATTTCCGGGCTTTAAGTACTCTACATATTTATTTAACTTTACAGTATAAGTGGACAGTGATATAGTTTTAGCTTTTGGTGATGGATGAACTGTTTGGTTTAGGGAGTTGTACTCCTTAGTGTTAACTCTCTTCTCCTCACCTCCAACACAATTATTAAAATTCAACTTTACTCCAGCATAGCAATGTTATTAAGTTAAAATTGGATTCGTTCGTGATTGTATTTTCATCAGAGATTTGAGTATTTAGCTCTCTACAATAAGTTAATTTCTTACAATTGTGTAACTTCTAATCGCTTGCTTAGGTTGAAATATTTTTTTTTGGCTGATTTGGGGTTTAATGTTATGCTTCGCTTAATAATGATCTATTGGAGTAGGAAGTTTTTTCGAGGGAGGAAGTTTTTTACTTACTCTTACTCAAATAACTCATTTTTTGATTATTGATGGTCTTGATGTTCTCTTTCATGTGTGGACTCTTGCGCATTAAAATTTAACAACTTTTTTTATTAATTAATTATGGAAATATATAAAGATAGGTCAATTTCTAATGAAAATGCATAACAGAATAAAGCAGCCGAAACACTCCAACAACTCGTCTCATATATTAATGATTTAACAAATATTGTTAATCAAGTTAAATTGAAGAATGAAGCTGAATTCATCAATGCATATTAAAATCATATGAAAAAAATCAAAGAGGAATTGAGGGAATTACGAAGTAAGACTGAGGAACAACAAAGTATACAAAATCAGAATAAAGTAAAAATAGCCAACAACGATAATGAATTAGTAATTCGAATGTTTAATTAGGTTTACTTCAGGGAGGAATGTTTGAAGTTATACCAGAAAGTAGAATTAAAATAAAAAGAAAATTATGAATTACGATTCAAAATGCAAGAACTTTAAAAAAGCAATGATTTCCTGGAAGAGTAAACTAAAAGTTTAATGAAAAAAGTTAAATTATTAGAGCTACATTAACAGGACTCATAAATCATTTAACCAACTCCTGTTTTAGACCAAACATTCTGTACAACAACTCCCAATCAGTAAAGTATATTTGTAATTAATGATAGGAAATTACAACAAGAGAAGATTGACTGATTATCAATCAAGAAGGGATAGTTCAATATATTTATAGAATCAACACTACTCCGTGATTAGAGATATATTAGAAGCTGAGGAATGTAAGTATCGAAATGATGACGTTATTTTGCAGTTAAGCAAGTATTTAAATAACTTATCTAGATATATCAATAATTTAGAATTGAAGTATCAAACAAGAAACAAATAATTAAATCATAAAGTTTAGAGTTTATTAATTTCATAAAATAAGAAAAGCATAATTCGTAGTGATCTTGAAACATTCTTTTTGGAATGTGTTGAGACAGTTAGAAGAGATATATAGAAAAAAAGACCTTTTGGAAATAATTCCCTCCTACAAGATCAGATAGAATATATTAAAGATTTTTAATAATTTTATAAAGAAGATAAATAAAAGATTTTAGAATTAGTAATTAGCAATGAAAAGATATTAGTATTTCTATACTAAAAACTATTTCCAAATCATGTTAATCTAGTTTTATAATCAATTAAAGAAGATGTTAATATTAGTACATTTTTAGAATCTAGTCTAAGATAAACAAATAATTTGACAAATGAGTGCAAAATTGAACCACCTAAAACAACTAGAGAAGTTCGATCAATATCTCTCAATAAACAATTAGAAGTGAGAAGAGGGAAGTTGATGTTTAAATAATACTGATGATATTATGTTAATTATATTTCACAATTTGTGTCTCCTATTAATATGAATTTGTAATTCCATTTAAGTTTTAAATTTACGACCACAATTTGGTTGAATGCAGGGAAAACCTTCTTCAGGAAGATTATTTATAATTTGGTTTATGAGTTAACGAGTATTGCTTAGTGCATTATTTTCTTTTACTTTTAAAACCTAATCACAAACATTTCCAAAATTAGTAACTATTGTTTCAATCTTCTTAGTATATTCAGCATTCAATCCTGAATCCAATAATAGAATTAAACATTTTAATCCCAAATTAGCAATATCATTCTCATTAGCAGTGCAATCATTTATTACTTATGTTATTTAATCAACTAAGTTCATATTTTCTTTCTTCCTTAAATTAACATATATTTTACTTAAATTCTGAATCTTAAAGTAAATTCATAAGAACTCCTAGGCAATAGTAAACAACTTCCCTAGAGTTTGAATCCAATAACACTATGATCCCCTCAGATAATCGAGATTTCATTATCTATTTAATCAGATCTTTTTATCTCGATAAATTCGATATAACCCTTAAACCATCACAACAAATTTCTTATTCTTCATTTTGAATAACAAACTGCCCCAAAGTGGCAATCAATTCATATTTCACATTTTTGAACTCAAAATCATTCAAGAATGTCTGTTTTTCATAAAATGTTAAATTGGATAAACAACTTAAAGTACATGAAATTATTTCCTAAATAAGTACAAATATTACAGATTATTGGGTAATAGAATCCTATTTCTATAAGAGTTTTAGTAACTTCAAAATTAATTGCCTATATTCCACAGAATAATTTTTCATGATATCGAGTCCTATCTGTTCAACTGTCAATAAATTGGCAATTAATCTAATTATTCTTATCAATGCATCAATATCTTTTCTAGAATAATTAAACATGATACTCTGATTATAGGATCTAAAAGTCCCAAGCTGCTTTACTCTATGAAAATTGCTCTATTTAATTCAATGCTTAGGGGGCAATCTCCTTCGCCCAGTAATAGTCGAAACAATCTAAAATATCTCTAAACTATTTAAATTAATAATATATTAATTAACTGATCCCTTCAAAATATGTTGTCATATTAGCTAATAAGAAGGAAGCTCTAATAATGATATAAATATTTGTTTTGTAAATCTTGAAAAAATTAGATATGTTTAACATAGCATCTGTATTTTTAAGAAAAAGTTCACAACATTCTTTGCTAAGAGACATCTTTGACATTATTCTAAGAGTATTCAATATGAGTTCATAGCAATTACTGAAATTAGCCATACTAATGACAAGTTTGTTTATTATTCCATTTTGGAGATATATTTCTGTACTAATATTTTCATTTGCTAAATTTCTTAAAGCTGCAGTGATTATTGTGTACAAGCTTATAAGATCTTATTCAAATTATTTCTCAATTGGAAATGTATGCAGGAATGTATCAACACATTAAATGAATGCTGGCTACAGCAGTTTTTACGCCTCTTTCGCATTGTTGCCAACATTCTTAAAAATAGTAAATAGGAGAATTAGATATGGTAAAAGTTAACCAACAGTTTATTAATCTTTTGGTAGTTAACTAAATAGTTTGAGAATGCGAAACAATACTAAAGACATAGGATTCTCATTCAGTAAATTGACAAAAACATTTTCATTGCTTAAAGAAGCTGCTTTTTGAAGAATTGCCATAAATTATTAAGGTGAGTAAACCAAAGAAGGTAATTCCTAAATCTTTTAACCACTTTTTGGTCTTCTCAAGAGAGGTTTCACCTATTTTTGAAACAATAACTCCAACAAATTCAAGGTCATAAATCCCAGCATGGAAGCCTTGAGAGCATACAAACGAATTTGAAGATCATTATACTCAATTAATGCAATAGCTTATTTTAAAATTTACTCTTTCCCCTATTCAGTTGATTCTGTGTTCTAGGTCCAATCCTTAAAAAATATATAACATTTTTGAATCCACTCTGACTTGCTAGAATAGAGATTAAATTACTTGTCTTGCTAGATATTCTCAAGCAGCCAATTAATATTCACAGGGGAATTATCAATTTTTGAACTTTAAGGCCTCGATTCTCCTAATTTAGTGAAAGAGATCTTAGGCGGTAATCCAACTTTTTAGGGTTATTTGTTTAAAGTGATTTTATTTAGTGTGAGCTTCTTTTCTGGCTACATATTTCGAAAATTGAATTATTTAAAGAAATAAAGTAATGAAATACTTGAATTTATTCTAAAATAATTAAGAAAGTTGTATTAAATATATAATACAATCATTAATTAAGTTCTGCTTAACTATCATCAATTTTTTTTTTCTTAATATCATTTTGTAGTATGACGCATTTAGTGATTTCGTCAAGTTCATAAAAGGGTCTCAATCTCTTTTTCTAATACCCTATTGCTCCAATTAGTGAATCGATAAACTATTTTAGATAACATTTATAATCTTTATTGTTCTTGATCATTTGATGGATTTGAAATAATTGTTATCCAAAGTTTAGTTTAACTATAGCTAAAAGCTCAGAGGGCGATATTTAATTTAGTATTTCAATCTAGATTATTATTAGTGGTACTTCCTCTGATTATGCATTATGCAATTTTATTACAATGCTTTTTAAACAGTGCTCATTCAATGATTCGATAGATTACTCCGATTTGCTGCATTTTACATTTTAGATTTCATTAGCAATTTCTATAGCAGCTCTCAGTTTCTTTGATTCCTATTACTAGGGTCTCTAATCCCATTTTTTTATTTATTCAAAACGCAAATCAGCACTACATTAAATGCAATCAATACTGTGAAGCATCTCCAATGAAATTAACCCGATACTTGTGACTCAAACATGAAGCAATCTAAACATGATTAATCTATAATTACTTGTGCTGGCCACCATGGATCTAAATTTATAATACAACTTACAGCCTATCACCTTGGCCCATACTACTTCATTTATCTCAAACAACTAAGAGTACATGCAATCGATCGCACTATTTATTTAATTAATAAACAAGATATTATACTTTTATTCAAATTCGTTAATTATATGAACAAAGAAATCAATAAATGCCTCCAAACAATATTTCTTTTTTCAAATAACAAATAGGATACAAAATCGTTTCTCACTCTTACAACCTTTTCCGAAGTACTCCCAATTTAACAATAAATACTCTATGAGTCTCATCAATTGTTCAATCAAGATATTTTGAATGAAATAGAATGTAATAATATTATCTATTTAAAGTTAGCCAACGACTCACCGTCAATTGATTTTTTCTAATCAGAATTAGAATAACATTTAAATACTTTATATAAAAACACAAAAAGAAAGAATTTGAAAAATTGTTCATCAGACTTTGAAGATTATAAACAATAAGCAGAAATTGAATAATCAAAATAGACTCCCACAAACCAGGATGACGCCCTCAATATATTCAATAAATCACTAACTAAAATTCACAAAAAAGTGCCATCCCTCTTCCAAGAGCAACTTATCGAATATAAAACTATGAGAGAAAGAATTCAAGAAAAAATAGATTCTTAGAAGAAAGTTAATAACATGTAAGTCATAACTAATAGATTTACAAACGCTTCATTAAGCCCTGCTAGCAGATATCATTCAAAAAGTCCTTAATCAAGGTTTACTAAAGATTTTTAGCAAAAATTTTAATCAATTAAGTAAAGTCCCTGCAAAACTGAAATGACTGAAGGGTCTTAAAAAACATAGACTCCAAAAAAATCTAAAATTGATACCACAGTTTAGATTAGATTAGATATATAAAAATTTTAAGCATCCCAAAAAAAACCTATCGAAAGCACAATCAAAAAGTCCCAACATTTACGACTAGATTCTAGAAACCTCTATTCAAGAAAGAGTAAAAGCCCTACCCCCAAAAAAAGTGAAAGTTAATATTTAATTGTTAATTTATATTAAAAGAAAAAATGAATAAGTATGGAATTTCAAATTTATTTTTATTGGGCCAAAAGATTTTTATACTTTTCAGCAACCGCCATTCGAAATTTTTGGGGCTTTTATTTCTTTCTTTTAAAACTATTACGTGCATTTATGAACCAATTTAATATCTTTTAATTAAATTTTATTAATACTTTTTTCTTCGATAGTTGTGTTTTCTCAATTAATTTTCTTAATCTAATTAAATTGGGATAAGGTGATGTGTAGTGATTCAAATACCATTTCTTTAACGTTAGATTGGCTTCGACAGAATACTCTCTCTTCGTGAATTCTAGGTCTCGAATCAAAAAAATACCTGATGCCTAGGGATTTAACTGTAATTTTTGGATGTCTTAAAATAATTTAGTTTGATTCTATAGTTGATCGATTCTCTCTTCATAAAATTGATTAATCTCTTCTTGTGTAAAAAGCCTTAATGATTCCCCATTCTGAAATAGTGATCTTATGTTTGTAAGGTAGTGCCTAATATTGTTTTCAATTTGCTCAAAATGTGCCTTTGTTTGGGTATCGAGGTGCTAATCTAATGGTTAAGAATCTTCAGAAAGTGTCTTTTTGTTAAGTGGCAATGTTTCAGATATGCAAACCCCCAAACATTACGAATAAGTAGATTCGAGCTTTGAAATTTTAAGTTGAAGGCTTTCATATTTTTTGTTTTGAATTTGTTTCGATAGCTCGTCCTTTGAAATCTAAGAGTTTTGATTAAGTTGAATCATAATTGATTTAAATAATTTGCCATATGGATTGAGAAAACAATTATGAATAACAAATAATGATAAATCTTTTTTTGCCTTAATGATGAATCAAAACTTATCGCAATAGTAATCATAATTAAAAGCAAATTTGGATAATTATCAATAATACATTATCAATTATGACTCAGACTCAATAGTCTTCAATTATATTGAACCGTATAAATATAATATTTGTCGGATTAATTTTTATTATAAAAATGATGACTTTAGATATTTAAAATGACTATTTAGAATTCGCATCAATCTTAGATGATAAATATCTACTCATAGACACCATTGGATTCGGGAGATATGCAAAGTAAAATTATCTCTAATTTTAGAGTGAAATTGGCCATCGATGTCGAAGACAAGCAAAAGTACGCAATCAAGATCATGATAACTGATCCCACAACTAGTCAATAGAAGTTATAACAATTCATAAATGAAATTCAATCCCAAACTGAATTTGAACACAGACACATTATTCGGATTGTTTAAGTGAGGAATAATGTTAATTTAGTGCCGAATCAATGGTGTGTACAAGAAAGTGGACGGTAGAATCCTATATGTTTCATATTTTGTGATGGAATTAGCAAATTAAGGAGAGTTATATGAACTATTAGAGAAAACTCCTCAATTTTCCGAAAAGTTCGCCAGAAGCATATTTGTCTAACTTATCAAGGGTATGATGCAATTTAATATGGAGGATAGGGATTGAGCATTTGCATGAGCGGGGAGTGGTCCACAGAGACATCAAAGCTGAAAATATATTGTTCAGCAATGGTGTTTTGAAATTAGCAGATTTTGGATTCTGTGCCAAAACAATTGACGAAAAAGGATCTCGCGTCTAGTTCGAAGTTTCGCAACATTTAGGTTCTCCAGAGTATAACCCACCAGAGTTGTCAAATGTTGGTAATTCCTTTTATAATTGTCAGGTAAGTAGAAATATTACACTCCTGAATCAGCAGACATTTTTGCAGCAGGTGTCATACTCTTCACCATGGTCATGAGATCTGCACCATTTAAGACATCCAAAAATCTTGATCCATATTACTCATTGTTAAGACAAAATAAACAACAATTTTGGTAGATATATGGAGACATTGCCAGCACATCAGCATAATTTAAAGATCTTGTTGAAAAAATTTTAGATGAAAATCCGACTAAACGCATTACACTCGAATAATTAAAATAACATCCTTGGATGTAAGGTATTTCAAATGTTTTTTGTAGGTCCAATTTTGAGTCAGGCTGAATTCTAGAAGGAATTGAAAAATCGCTCAGAGATAGTTTTGAGTAAATAAATCGTCAAAATTTCTAACAAAAGAGAGACAAAATTTGCAAATCGTAAATCAGTGCAGAAAGTTGAAACTGAAATTAAGAATGAAAGTCCTCCCAAATACTTACAACAAAGTTTAGAAATAGTGGATACAGTATTAATAAATTTAATTAGATTAATGCAAAATTATCAATTAAACCAGGTTCACCAAAAGAATAATTTAAATAAGAAAAACTTAAGGTAGGAATGGTCTAAAAGTAATAAAACCATAAAGCATAGAGAACAAAAGAAAAAAGATCAAGTCCTGGTACTCCATCTAATGATTCTGATAATTGAAACCCAAAAATATTATATTTCATTCAATATTAGAGTTTTGTTATTCTTGTTTTGATGATTAATTTGTTTTAAAGATAGAGTTGTTTTGAGCCCATTAATCTTTGGCAGTTGTTCTTGATAGATTCTTAATTTGAGGAATTTGTAAACTATCACCATTCAGTTTTCTGTTGGTGTAATTGATGATTTATTTGTTGTCGTATTGAAAGTTAAATAGCAACTCTAACTTATTTCGAGTGGTTTAAATTGGTTGGATTTAGAATATTTGATTCATTCCTTCATCACATTCAGTTTTCATATGTATTCTTCTAATTTTTTGTCTGAAATTCTGAGATAATTTAGGATGAGGTTCCTGTTTATTAAAAACATTGGTAAAACATTCATTACACAATGATATCATTTGATTGAGAAATACTAAATTTGATTTGAAATCTGTATATTCATCTAACAACATTTTAGGATACATGATTCTAATGATTCTTGGGATTTGCTGAGATGAGTCTACTTTGATTTGAGCAACATGTAAATTAGCATGCTATTTTACAATGGATTCCTTGCCATTTTTAAGATTTTACTATTTTCTAGCCATTACATTATCTTCCCAATTCTCTACAATGTCTTTAAGTCTAACTTTAGAGAATTCTATTTAATTTTTATCTTTATCACAACCAATACACTTTGAATTATCTGATAGTATGATGGCTTTTGGATAATTAATGAGTGATTTTGAGATTTTACTGGAAACCTGAAATTCAGCTATTATAGTGTGATTGTATACGTTGAGAGAGTGATTTAATTTCACTATTTGAAGTTTATAATTTAGAACAGAACAACAAAAACACTTTATTCTTTTTTGCAATCTTAAAAAGAACCTCCATTTGACAAATTTATTTTTAATGCTACGTAACATTAGCAACATGAGAAACAATCAAACCACAAAGTAATTCTAACCTCTGAGTTAATGAGGTTCCTTTCAGAGTTCTTTATTCTATGGGTCCATTAGCCATCTCAAATGTCACTGCTCTTTAATAGATATCAGCCTTTTGGAAATTTATTTGATATTTGTTAGAATAGCACTCAAAAAAACATAGATTATTGGTCCATGTGCATTTAACAACTTCATTACAACTACCTAAATTATTTATAAAACTGTACACCTTTTGGGTAAACAAATTTTTAGAGATAACCTTTTGTGTTTTCTGACATTTGTTATATTAGTTGATAGAGTAAATGTTGGGATAAGTATTCAAAAGTTGTCAGATTTCCTTAATAATTAATCCATACAGCACATATATGATGCTAATCTTCTTTATCAGTAACAAACTCACTCAAAATGTCATCCCAATTAAGTTTTGATTTACTTTTTCTTAATATCTGTGAGTCATGACTGAAGTACCAAAAGTATGGTTATCCTTATACAATTTCTATTGTGTCAGGAATGTCAATTTTAATATTATTTCTAAAGATGGGATCCTATAACCAAAGTAAGTGGAAGAGATTAAAGTTGAATCCATTGCCATCGAGAACAAACCTCTAAAAACTCATTTTTTATGCTATTATATTATAATAATAATTAATATCACATTGTCTAAACAGATAGAATCTTTATTTTCTTATTTTATGGTCTTACAATTTCATACACTGGTAATATGTATTTCTAATTCAATTGGAGATTCTAATTATCATTGATTACCCTTTCATGTTTTATATTTGGATCAATTGAATTCATTATAGTTAATTAATTAATCAAATCAAATCTTCATCACTACTATCATCATCGTATTTTCCAATCATTTATAAAATATTTTCATCTTATGACATTAATAGATTATCCTACTAAATACTGATCTATGATTAACTTTAATGAGAAAAAGGTACAGATGGACCTAGATTTTATATATAAGATGGCTAAGTCAACAATTATTAGGAATATAACTATGGCGATTAACTCTGATAGGATTAGTTTACAGGTGATTGTGATTAGAGGGATGTTTTACTCCTTGATAATTAAACTTACAGTTATTATTATTACTGTTGAAATTGTTGCATCATTTGACTTAAAGATTATTACCCAGGTGGTTGTAATTAAAATCCAGGAGATTAAACAGGAGTTGGAGCTTTTGGAGGCAATCTACAAAAATCTTTCTACTGACTTTCTTATTTTTTCTTTGACTCTTCAAGCATTCTTACTTTAATATATGATATAATTACTTCCTTCCTTGATTTGGACAAAATCTTACGGTGATGCTACTATTGGTTTTTGAACTATTGGTAATGGTTTTTCATTAACTTTAGCAGGAGTCAATTATTATGGTAGGCATTGCTTCAAAAATCTATCCATTATATTAATAATACGTATCAAATCCTTATGAGAACATTTTTTATTATTGCAAACCAAGATAATATTCATTGAAGTCCAATTTAAATTACAAAAATTTCAATCTATCTTCTTTTTATATAAGAGATATCAATTCTATCATTTATTTTCGAAAGTATTCTCTCAGCTATTGTAAGGTCTTGATTCGTTCTAAACCTTAAACATTAACAGCATTAATTTTGGTAGGCTTCTTTAGAATTGCGTTTAATGATTGCTAATATTGATCATTTCTCTCTGAAGAAATACAATCAGTTGCATAATCTAATACATCTTACACATAACTGCAAAACCTCAAACATACTTCAAATATCTGCTAAAGATTTTCATAAATTTGTTTATCATTAAGGAAAGTTTTTTCAATAACTTCTTATTAAAACTTTTCATGAACAGATATCAAACTATCAAGATCTGTAATTTTTTCAACTTCATCCATCATTTTCTTGAATGGTGTTTCAATGGCCTCTAAAAGAATGTAACTAAAGAAATTTTTTATAAAGTGGATCATTTCATTCATTAATTATAAGCTAGAATTTAAAAGTTTAGCTGCGATAGATTTTTTAGAAGGAGCTTTAAAATTAATTTAAACAGACCAACATTGTATGAGAGTGTACTCTACTCTTTTAATCCGCCAAATATTGTTAAATATTTTTTGATAATTCAATCTTGCTTTGTTATTGAATACAGTATTTAAGGGTTCATTAAATTCATAATCCAAGCAAAAAATATCCCATCCCAGATCATTTTTAGATGGTTCTAAAAGTTTGATAGAAAGTTTCTATTGTATGAGAGTTGGAGCATTCGATTATCTTAATGCCGTCTCTACTAAACCCATTAATGTATGTTTATAGACCAAATGAGCATGTTTTGAAAGTTCTTAACTTAAAATCTCAATTAAATCTTAACCAAAAACCCCATTCCCAAGTAATAGATATTATTTGATTGAAGAGAGGTGGTTCTTTAGTTTAAATTTATTAAATAGTAGACTAACTAATTAATTGTTAGTTTTCATATTAGCTAAATTGACAAATGATGTTAACTCATGATTATACAGCATATCTAATGTTAGTGGTTACAACTCTAGATGCCAATTCCTTAACTCACATTGATTCCTTAACCAATTGATTGCTCTTCCAGTATCAAATATTTTGTAAGCATCTTCATATGATAAAATTGTGGGAATCTTCTCATAATTTAACTTATATTATTTAACCCATAACTCTCCTTAATCTTTAACAATTTATTCATCTCTTTCTATAAAGAATTCTTTTGAAATGTCATTTTGTGTTCCCTCAAACATCCATGAATTTATATATTTTATGAATGGATAACAACTTGCATATTATAATCTAGAAAATAAAGAAGAAACAATAGGACATCCATGCTTACAAAAATGATTTAGTGTATTTATAATTAATGCTGATGTTGTATTTATGGTAGAATTTGTTGCAATAATTGAAAGTACTTAATAAATTTACAACAAGGTATCTTAATACTCCCTCAACCAAAAAAATACCCATTTGAATGTGATCACTAATATATATAAAATAATACTCTAATTTGTTTGTAATTTGCCCTCAAAATCAGCAATTAACTTATAATATGAGATTAATTCTTTTTTTATCGCATTTTACAACGCTTACACTATAAGACTAGATTATTACTATTGGCAAAATATTGATATTTTCTTATATAGCCAACCACATTCACATAGAATGTTAATTAGTTAACGGATTGAATATGGGACAGCGACATCGTTTCTTAAACAAAAAGAATCAATAGAAGAGTTAAAATAAATATATTGGCCTTCTATCCCTCCCAAACAGAAACATAAATCCCTCATTAGATCAAAGTGATTCACACCTGTTTATATCTCAGTTATAAGAGTATTTGGCGCAATTTACTTAATTTGACTACAATCACTAAATATAGTTGATATTGCTGCACTTGTATCTAACTCATTATATTATGCAGTCCTGAATAAGAAATGCACAATTTCTGCACTACATTTTGATTTCTAAATTTTTGAAATGCAATTAACCAATCTCTTCGCTTATGTTTTCTATCATAATTGCAGTTAATACATCTTGTAAAAAATCGATTTCCTTCTCAATTGCTTGAGAATCAATTGGCACATATTTAGTTTTTTTATTGAGAAGCCTATAAAAGTATTACTAATAATTCTAAAGTGTTTGATCTTCAATAGTGGGGGGAAAAGAGATTTCGACAAACGAAAACACACTTTTCTAAGCATCAAATTGCATATTAATATTACTATTAAAAATTCAAAAAAAATTCACTATTTTTCTACAGGTTAGTTCATTATGGTTTTAGGTATTATCATTTTCTTCTTTTTTCCATCAACAGTTTCTTTATATTCTACTCTCTACTCTAATACTATTTCTTATTCCTTCTATTGTTGTGGCTCTTCAGTTTCCATCTATATTTGGTACAATGACTTCACATAATCAGGTAATTCTATATGAGTATAAATATTACAATCAGTAGAGAGTTCCTAACCAAAGTATGTATCTTCAATTTACACAAATGAACAAAATCCATCACAAGAGCTAATTGCTATCAAATTGGCACCTAAAATATATATTGAATGTACCTCTAAAACTAATATCTGTAATTGAGGCATAATGTAGGTTACCAAATATACCTATTGGTGTTTAACTTTCAGTTGTATAAACAAATAAAGAGTCAGTAGTAGCAATAGCAAATATCATTTTATATGGTAAATCAATAAGAGGAGTAGTTACTTCTGGATTTCGAGCAAAATATTTCTAACTAAATCTAACAACCACAGCTGGTTTAGTAGTAGGTAAAAAGAAACATGGAACTGTAGGAGATTATCTTAAGAATCCATAGGCTCCAAGAATAGGTTTATCTTCTACCCAAAATTCAGCAGAAGGCAATATGAAACAAGATCCATCTGGACTCCAATCTGGTCTTCTGACAAATGTAAATAGACTAGTCTCCCCTAAAAACATTCCATGAGACTTTTTATCATCCTATTGTGTTTGCACTTCAGTTTTGTTTGTAACATCTAATTTTCTCACCACATTTTGAGTATAAAATTGAGCTGAGTTTAAAGTTTTTTTGGCTGTTTTCGATATTTTCCATACTCTGGCAGTTCTATCTTAACTTAATGATATTATTGATTTCATTCTTGGATCCATAACAACTCCTTAAACATATGATTAATGTCCGTCGAGTGTTTATTATTACTTACCTCTTTTAGTATTCCATAATATAACATTTTTATCAAGTCCTCCTGAAATCAAAAATACACCATTTCTAGACCATGATAAATCATATATTTCTTTACTATGCCCTGTGAATATTGCATGCCTCCACCATTATAATTTCATTTCAGATTGTCCAAATGTTTATTTCATTTATTGACTCCAAATGATGATAGTATAATCATCTGAACCAGATGCAAAATATTTTCCATCATGTGAAAATTTTAAACAATTTACTGGTTTATTGTGTCCAGAGTTTAATGAACCTGCATACTCAACCATTTTAGAAGAGTTCTCAATTAATGTCCACATTTTTATGACTCCCACATCTTCATTAGTATTATCCTCCTCTTCTATTCTTGAGTCAGAACCACCTGTTAATAAGAGATTTTATGTTGGATGGATTGCTAGGGTCATGATTCTCTCTCTTTCTCCATGCCACACTATATTTGGGATTACTAATTTCATGTTAAATTAAATATTAGGCGCGTAAATATTACTAAT
Source organism: Paramecium caudatum (assembly GCA_000715435.1). NCBI lineage: Eukaryota > Ciliophora > Oligohymenophorea > Peniculida > Parameciidae > Paramecium > Paramecium caudatum. The sequence continues at coordinate 396,952 of JMSD01000008.1, forward strand.
TAAATTCACTCTAATTCAGGCATATCATCATCAAATTATTTTGTTAATTTTGCTTATGCTGTTTAAATTAAGAGATCTAAATTCTATCTTTCCTATTTCATTTTTTATTCCTTCTATTCCTAAGCTTTCTTTTACTACTACAACTCCTCTTACCTTTTTCTCTCAGTAATTGATTTAAGAATCTAATTCACATTTACTTTTGGCATAGTGACCACTAATTCTCCTGTTATTTCTGATCTTTTTATTATTGACTTATCTGAATATACTTCCTCATCTAAGCGCAATTGTGTTAGTTTCCCTTTAATTCTTACAGAAATATATGTTGGATTTACATTTACTTGAATTAGGGAAGTATCAAGATATTTTGGAATATTCATTTTAAAGATAATGTTTTCAGGATCTTCCCAATTATTTAAATATGGTTTGTAACCCCCTTCATCACATTATCTGACCTTTCCATCGTTCAACAATTCAGGTGTTATTTTTTTTTCTTTATATTTCTCTGGGTTTTTTTACATATCCTTTTCCAATTTTTCTTAAGCCTATTTCAAATACATTTCTTTTCTGGATTCTGGAGTGTAAGCAATTTTATCTTCACTACTAGGATCCATTGCTTTTCGTATTTATTCTTCATGAATTCTCTTTTCCTCCTTTATTTTTTCTTCCTCTATTGCATAAGCTAACTCTTTCTATAATTTAGGTAATATTTAATTCGCCTTAATCCTATCTGTGTGTGTTATTTCCTTTCCATCAAGTGAGTGTAGTGAATCAACCTAAGCTATCACATAATCCCTATAGCCAGCCCAACTAATTTTAAAAACATATATACTCTGAACATGGATTTCCAGTTAAATATAGTTCTTTTAATCTACATTTTTGTAAACATTAGACAGATTGTTCTAGATGTTACAAATCAACAAAATTCACAGTCAAATCCAATTTCATTAAAGATTCACAATTCTCAATTCCTTCAATAACTCTAATATTGTTCAATGCTAAATTCAAATATTCTAATTCCCTCAATTTATTCAAATTCTCAATTTTCTCTATTATGTTATTTTGTAACAATAATATTTTTAAATGCCTACAATATACATCTAAGTTTTCTATTTTTGTGATTTCTTCTTAATGGATTGATATTTCTTCTAAATTAGTAAGCATCATTTCATTATGTTCAGCCCTTCGTCGTAATAATTCTTAAGTTATACGTGACATTAATTAAATTTATATAATCAATTACCATACTTTTCTTAACTTCTCTTTTCACGTTTTTGTTTCTATCTTTGTACTTTTAAATTCTTTATATTCACAAGACTTGATTCCCCATTAATTTATTCATCAAGTTTTTCCTTTAAACTTTATAATGCATATATTTTATTCATTTCCATGTCTCTACTTTTATGACATTTTATTTGTATTCCACTTGGCAAATGAGTCAATTACACACAATTAGAAGTTTTATTCACAGCCTATCCACCAGGTCCTCCACCTTTAATTGATTTCCATTCTAAGTCTGATTAATTTATTGTTATTGGTTTTCTATTTGCGATTAGAGTTTTTATAGAAGTGAAAAATTGAGTTGATTTCTTGAACATTATATTAATCATTTAATCACAATTTTTCTATGGGTATTGAATTATTCTTTCTCCTATATTTAACTGTGCCTTTCTGTAAGAAAATTGAGGCGCTTGTTTTCTAAAATATATACAATAAATACAAAATTCATCTTCCTGATGAGGTTCATTAAGATTTTGAAGATTTAATTTGAAATCAAATTTCTTGTGATTTTGGATTGATTGCGTTGCCATTTGAATGTATTTTTTCACAATATCATCTGTTTTTTAAGTATTGATATTAAGTACTTTAGATGAACTATGATTCGTTTATTAATGCTGAGATTTTGTTCCTAAATCATTTTAAGTATTTTTCTTAGTATATTGTGATTTTGCCTTATTTCCATTCATTTTAAAGGTACTTAAAGCATTATATTGTGAAGGTATCATGTAGTTGAATTCAGGTTTTTTTAGGGATTCTGCATTCTATGAACTTCTAATCTTGATATCATGTAATTTATTAAATAAATCTTCAGCTATTGGTAACTATTTTTAATTTCTATCAGTCAAACATCCTCCTTTGGCAATTTTATCTATGTAATTTTAATTGACTTTTTTTTATTGTATAGTTATTGGTTAATATATTTTTTTTAATTGTTCTTATCGTTAAGATATATTCTATAAACTACCATTATTATTTTCTTATTTAATGCTCTTTTGGGAGCCTTAGAATCCTTAAATAACTGTAGATGTACTTGCAGCTATGACATCTTGAGATATTGTTGATCTTAGTTATCTATTATTACTTATCTTTTGATAATCTTTTAGCATTTTTTAGATTGTTAAATTATCACTCTAAATTCTTGACATTTTTGGTTTTCCCTCTAACTCCTCAGAAACAAATTCCTATAAATCATTTTACTGATCCACAGAATCCTTAATCTTTGATATCTTGAATGATGATTAAGAATGTTTAGATTCACTTTTAGAATTGGCAAATATGGCTAGATATTCAAATAATATACCCCTTTTTTCCCTTATATCCATGTGATTGGTTCTCCTTTTAACATTCTTATGTATATCCTTAATTTAAATAGTTTTAGCACTTTAGAAAGGCGATTTTATGTAAAAGTTTTGTGGTAATGATCTGCTTTGAGTAGTCATCTAATTGATGTTTGAGATTTGTTTATCAAACATCTCATTAAATTGATCTTAATAGTCAGGATTAGATATTAGAGGAAGTCCTTTAAAATCAATTTTATGCAAGTGATTTGGTGGGTCCTACGAATCGTATATGTCATGTTCCTCAGTTTCATAACTGATTTGAGAATTGGAAGTTAATTTAGAATTTAGCACCTTGTTACTCATTACAGGCTATTTGTCAGTGTGATCGCTCTCTTACATCCTCTAATAATAGATTTTATCTATCTTCTTGTTTCTCTTAGTCATAAGTTGATACTGATCAATGATTAGTAAATTTGGATGCATTTATTTATAGTTAGTTGCATAGAATTCGGTAAGAATGTCAACTCTGGGCTTGACTTCTTCCTATTGATAGAATCTAACGATTTTAAGGAAGTGTCTACCTTTTCAAATATTCCTACTATTCATCTAATATCACATAATCCTTAAAATATATTACATGGGGAGTATTTCCACATGATGACAGGATTTCATTGATAGGTTTAGCAAAATAAAAATTAAATGCCTCAAAGTACTTTGTTTGCAGTTTATCCAAAATTAACTACCCTTAACTCTACCCACATAATTTACAATTCATATAATGAAATAATTGAAAAGTAAATTAGAAAGCACAAACACCGATAGCTTTGGGGTATCAAGAACCGACTTTACTAGAACTTAAAAATCCAATCGACGTCTCCTCATTAATACTGCTATTAAATACCAAACTGAATCAACTGAATAAATAAAATAAGACTTACCATCACTAGATATAAAATTTACTAATCCTGTGTTCTAAAACAAAATAAGAAAATCAAGAAAATAAAGAACCATATTAAGGACCAGCGATTATTTTAATGTTTATAAGGCACCATAAACACTAGAAACCAATCCCGATTTCCTAAAAAGAAAGACTCGTCAGTATCAACTGTCTCAGAATATTATTAAATGCTACACCGACGAACTATCGAGTATTAGAGATCAGAGGGCTCTCGATGAAGTTGAAATCGAAAACACAGTGATCAGGTATTTAAACGATGCACTACAGAGTTTAGAGACTCTCATCAAGAAAGTGTAAGTTCTACTACAATACAAGTGCAATAGAGAGAAGTCTGAAGTTGAGATGAAAGAAATCATAACAGAATGTTTTAAACAACGAAACGTTTGCATATAATAAAGAATTTGTTTTGTGTTTGGTAAAATGGAACAACTATTTTTTAATCCTATTTCAGGGGCCATATACTATAAATTATGCAAAAGATTATCAGATAATGAATAGTACTATCGAAATAAAATGAAGGCTTATCGTGGATTAGGAGAGTGCCTCTTGAGGATTAGACCAAAATTAAGTCAGTTATACTTTACGAAATACTTGATGTCCGCTTGGAAACTAAACGAAAAGAATCACGAATTGTATGCCTACGATCTATTGGGAAAGTACTACTTCTATGTAGGGTAAATAGATAAAGCAAAGCAGTTTCATGAGAAGATGATTGGAGGTTATTGTGAAGTAAATATTTATAGTAAAAATAGCAGCCAGATTCTAGAGTACGAATCCTAGCTTAAAGTAGATTAGAGTAGGGTAGTCTATCTAATAGAATTAATAGAGAACATCAAGTAGTAGATATTGATGTTATTACATCAGATGATGAATGTTATGAAATAGTACTAACACAAACGCAAATCTAATAAAATATTACTACAAGTAGATATTTTTAAAGAAAAATCCCAGATCCAAAGTTAGTGAAGGAAGAAGGTAACACTAACATTCGGCAAAAGAAACCTAAATACAATTCTTAAATGCTAGAAGTAGGAGAATTTGATATGTCAAAATTAGTTATCTCTAATCCTCATTTGAATATTGGAGCAATTAAAGATAGAGTGCTTCTTAGTCACATGAGTCCAAATAGAAAATTAGAGATGTACTAGTATTTATGCTTGGCTAGTGATAAGAATGCATACAACAATGTAAATTAGTTAACAGGATTGTATGACAGATTTGAAATTCACAAAATTGGTAAATATCTGACTAAATTACTTGCCCTGTTCAGTACAGTGTAGTAATGGGTGATGACTCAGTAGAAAACTAAATCTGTTACTAGAAGAGGAGCACTAATTTGAATTATATATAATTATGTCCAACAGAAATAACAAATCTAAGAGTCCACAGGTCAAGAAACCCCAAAATATTGACAAAGATTTGATGAAATATCTAATACTCTAGAAAATCACAAAACCATAACCTCCTGCCGAATTGATAACTAAAACCTAACCAGATGAAGATTCTGAAGTTGAAGATTTCAAGCAAGAAATTGAGATGAAGTATTAACTATTCGAAAATAGGTATCGCAATTGTAAGATCAATCTCACATTCAAATTTCCAAAAGAAAATTACGAATCATCATCTGATAATTCATTGCAATCATTGAAAGAAATCACCATCTACAATTTGAATTGTGATAACATCGAGAGACTCACAGATGCAACACAACCTCATTTCATGAAGGCATTAAATGAAAGGCTCATTAAATTAACTGATTTAATAGAAGATGACTCTGCTTCAAAAAATAAACAACATAATTATGCACCAGTTCTCAAATCATCAAGGTTATTTTAAGAAAATATATCAAGATTGCAGAAGGTCAGAGGGTAGAATCTCTCAAATACCTCAATCACTAGACCTATGGATTAAACGGTTGCCAGTTAAGGAAGAGAAAGTGTTAATACCAATAAACCACCCTCAAATTTAGGGTTCAGGGCTACACCAACCATCTCTTCTGAAAAAAAGAATCAATCCAAATAGATATAGTAAATATTGAAAATTGCACAACAGAAATAGTTAAATAAGTACATCAATCATTTAATTAGTGGCACTTTTTATAAGCGTACACCATAAGTTAACAATAACTATGTCAATATAAGTGCTAATATCAATAATAGTGTAATAGTTGCAGGAAAGAGAAATATCGAAAATATTAGAATTAAAACAGAATATGATGAAGCAGATGGTAGTTTACACTAATTTCAAGTAATCCCTAAATCGAGGTATTTTTTATTGTGTTTCACAGGCCAAAAGTGAGAGAATCAGCACTCAAAAGTAAAAAACTTGACATCTCCCAGGGTCATAAAATCTTAAATTATACTATGGATAGTCATATCCTCGAATCACTAGGTATTAGTAGAAATGCTAAGAGTTAAAATAAAAATTATAAAATTTGATTATATATTATAAGTCGTTTTTATTTATGATATTGTCAGAAATATCAAGAGAAGAGGAGCAATCCTTTATATCAGAAAAGGAGCAAAAATAACAAATAAATCTCAAATCTGAAATCAAAATGTTGCCACCACTCTATGTGTCAATTTCAATGATAGTCTTGATTGCTGCAATTTTTACATAATTCCAATATTCAAAGGTTTCAACCTTTCCTTTGTTTTTGGAATTGCCTTTCTAAAAGAATTAATTGTTTACTGTAAAAAAAATTAATATTTAGATTGGAAATGCTCTAATATCCCTGATAGGAATAATCATTTACTATCTAATTTATCAGGCAAACCAAAGGAAAACCAAATCACGAGAATAGTTTTCTGGTTAGATATTTTTAAGTGGAATTCTATCTCACATTTCATTCTTAGCATTTGCTCTACTCCCAATAGAGTATAAGAACCAATCCAATTTCTTATGTACTAATTTGCATTATATTATATTCTTAATACCAAATTAGACACTGAAGATAGAGTTCTATTGACCTTTTCATTTATCATGAACTTTACATTTACAACCTATTACATGTATTACAAGTAAACAGCCAGCAAGTCTAAATTAAGAATTAAATTGGAAAAGTAGTCCATTAATCATTAAATAAAGGCTGCTTTATATATAGTGATTTGCTTTTTATTTACTGCAAGTATTCATACTTTAAATTAGTCATTTCGGTGAATTTAATTAGTGTTTTTATGGGAATGCCCATGGAATAGGGATTAGATGATGGATTAAGTGCAGATGAAGATTTCATTGCCGGAATAATCAGCGAGATTTACTCAACATTATCATATAGTTTATATTTGATGAATTCATCATTCATAGGAATGTTTTATTCCGATTTGAAAGAAGTAAATTATTTTAATATTAAGATCAATTTAATACTTGATATTGAGGAGGAGAAGAATAAATTAATATGAGTATTAAAGGAAGCAGTATAAAAAACGGATTAATTATTATTATTTTATGAAGAGTATAATCGCATTATCTTTAGTGCTCTGCTTGACACTTGCCAAGTACAAAATCATATCACCATTAGTCAAGGAATCTTGCTTACATAGTAGGAATAAATACATCCAATTACAGCAGTCATTCTTGGTCTATCTGAGGTAGCATCCAAGGATTTTAATTTCCAACAGCTATTCGCTGCTTTGGATGAGTTAGCTGAATCTTTCAAGACAAGAAAGAACGAAGAAAATGCATTTTATGAATAAGAATATCAACAATACTAATCCGATGTTTAGTATTACTAAAACTAAATCACAGACTTTTAAAACAAAGTAACTTCCCCTATTAAATAGATTGCTTAATTAGAAGTTGAAGTCAAGGATTTATCTGATGAAAGTTCAAGGTTACAATAATTGTTAGTAGAAGCCAAATAAGATCTTTATGATGCAACTAAATTATTGAATGCTAAATAAGCCTAAATCAGCTCTGATAATACTGTCTTCAAGAGACAATTCTAAGAGTATGCAGACACAATTGCTGTATTAGATTAAGCAATCTCATTACTTAACGAAGTTAAAGATGAAGCATCCCTCCTTTAAAGAAAAGAACATATCACAGAAGTATCATCCAAAATTCATAACAAGTAATTTATTACACTATTTAGCCTTAAATCATTATCATCTAAGAGAGTGTTCTATTAACCTTTAGTCAAGGCATTAACTTAAATTGCATAAAATAACTATGTTGATTAAGAGAACTTGAACAAGGTTATTAACTTTATGAATTAATTAAGACAATCCCTTATCGATGGATAAACTACACTCCAAAATCAATACGATTCATAATCAAAATTATAATAGGATATATTGTCTGAAATTTAAGCCAAAATCACATAAATTAGAGATGTTTTAATCCCACTCTTGAACACAGAAATCTCAACCAAGGATGGAGAAATCAAGGCCTTAAATTCTATTCTTAATGACGCAAGAATCAACTTAGCAGATGCTTAAGAAAATCTCACAGCCACTTAAAATAGATGGATTCAAAGGTATACATGATTTATATCTAGAACCGCATCACATAACACCTTGTTATAATAATATGACAATGAATTGTTGGCTATTAAAGATGCAGAAAATGCTCTGAAGAAAGGAGGAATATTTAGATAATGATTTTTGTTGAGATTAACACACATTAAAAATAATATGAATCCATTTATCTCACCCACTCATTCCATGGCCTAAATCAAATCCATCAACTCCAGAACTATTAAAATAGATAATGCTGTCGACTTTCCTAAAAACACTAACCCTATTGATCAAATTCACAATCCAAATGGCATATTTTTATTATATGCTACTCCATTAGTAAATTTCATGTATAGATTAGGAAACAACAGAAGCACAATCATAATTAAATGCTAAGTCATTTCATGCAACATTAATAAATGATGTTCAATAGGAAGTGTTTACTGTGAGTGTATTGAATATCCCTAATACTACCACACAATTATTAGAATAAGCATTCTCTATTTTTGGGGACATTGCATATGTATCTATAATTAAAGATGATGATGGAGAGTCGAAAGGAATAGGATATGTTACTTTTCACAATAAAATGGCATATGAAAAAGCAATCATCGCAAAAACCTTAATTTTTGAGGAAACTGTCCTTCAAATTATTAGTAAATAACCAGTTCACGTCATGGAGAATAGATTTAAATAATTAAAATAGAGACAATAACAAATGGAAAGAAGAAAGTTAAAACATAATAAAATTGATAATATGCTGATTTCATAAGTTGAAGTTAATTAAGTAATCTACATTCTTAATTCTAGGACTTAGAATTAAAAAATGAAATGAGAACCAGTGGAAGAATTATCAGAAAGAAAATTAGAAAAATTAAATCAAAAGTAGGTGATGATGATTTTGCTGTTGTGGCTAAAATGAAACAGTTTAAGAAAGGAATCCAGAAAAAATAAGATTAATTCTTTAGAATCCCCAGTTAATTGAAAGCTAGAAGAGAAGATAGAAAAACTAAGATGGAAGCAAATAAAAAGAAAGCCAATAAACTTCATAAAAAATGAAATGTGTATATAACTTACAATATAAAATCATTTACATGATTAGACCTCTGCATCTGGTTTTTTATTTTCTTCATTTGACTCATTAAGTCCTTCCAAAATTTCTTCAATATCAACTGCTTCACTTCGATTAAAAGGTGTCTCAATATAATTTATTAGCAGTGTACTAATAGCTGGGATACAGTTTCCGAATTAATCATATCCTTATGGAGCAGAATTAGTTAAAATTTTAACGAAAAATGAAAATGCAAAAATTACGAAAGGAAGACTTAAAAAACAATCATCTTTAACATTTCCAAAATATTTTCACACTATTTTCACAAAAGATCAAAGTGTATGGTAAAAGGTAGAAAATCAATGAACAACAAATATTTTATTATTTAAATAATAGCAATACTCAAATCACTTCTTTGGCTGCTGTTATTATTACTATTGATTGTCTGGACCACCTTTTTTACATTCCTTAATTGATTCCTGTATCACTTGTGGATTAGGGTTCTGCTGGTTTTGCTCCTGCTGGTTTTTCCTAAATTATAATCCATTTCGTCCTTAAAGCATCATTGTTATTATAAATAATAAAAAGTTTATGATTCAAAGATTAATTAATAATCGATTGAAATTTGATAATTAATAAAATATGAGTTTTCCTTAGTTAAAAAGCCTAACCTAACTATGGATTTGGCCAAAATTATCGTATTACTATTTAACTACTTCAATATTCAGTTATATGATTGTTGTTAATATCATAATATTGAACTGTTTTTCTTAACTAGGGGATCAAGGTAGCTGGTTTGGCTTCGCCTGATTTGGTTTGAATTGTCTCCGCTTAGACCTTATAGCATTATATCGATTGACTGGATTTTATTTTCCATTTATAAAGGATAACAATAACTCTATATACAATATATAGTTTATCATCAATTAGCAGTGTTTTAATAGATTGAGGGGGACTCTGTATTCAATTCTGACACATAAACTTCTGGATTAACTTCTTTAGAACTATCCCAATTAAATATCCAAACAGTTGTTTTAATGAATTGCATATTAATTTAATATTTCTTATTCTGACTTTCATCATCAGAGTTATTGAATTTTAATTCTCTTGTAAGAATTTAAACTTAATCCTTTCTTTGTCTTGATACTTAAATGGTAGGGTTTTTCATTTTTTTATTATCAAAATCTAGTGAAGCATTTTCTAGACTATCAGTTTTGTTTAAGATTAGAGAATTGCATTTTTATTGGCCTCTCCAAACTTCTATCCAACATTTCCACATTAAACTTGGACACAACTCTTAGGCTGCCTGGTTTAATTCGTTATCCTAGTCGTTGAGTTCATATTCTTAATTTTATAAAATTCTTACTAAAAATGTTTCCAGTTTGGGGATCGACACTGAATTTCAATTTTACTCCATTTTCCATTCTATTTGCTGTAAATTGAATAGTTCCAGCTTTGAATTACCATGTCAATTTATACTAAACTATTTAGGTCTATGATTCAAGAAATTGATCATTTTCAATTACAGTCTATTATTATGATGCTAATACCTTAAGTTGCGAATATACCCACATTTGAATGTCTCCTTTTTTTGGCCAAAAGAAATTTTATTTTGTAGACTAAGTGGCTCCCATGTTAATAAAAATATTAAATGTATAAATCAGAATGAAAGCCTAACAATTACATAGTATAATTAGAGGATTCTCCAAAACTCTGAACCATGTTCTAATTATTCAATGATTGTTTTGAAATTTCTGTACAATCCAACATTGAATTCCAAAATATTTCCATAATAAATAAATTTCTAGATAAAGTACTGAAATAAAGCAGCAGGACTTATGATTTTTTCTTACTAGATACAATGTATTAAGGATTAAAAATTTTCAGAGTTGGTCGTAAATTTTTTAAGACAGTATTCAAGCTTATGCAAATATTATTTTATTCTAATTGATTCCTTTTCTTTGAGTATTTAGAAGGAATTTGATAAATCAAGAATAAAATCCCCTGTGAAGGTTTCTAATTTCTGTTGAAAAACTCGATTAGTAAATTTGTCAACTAAATTTAGCTTCCTTTCTAAATCAAACCCTAAATTTATCATTTCTTATGTAGGATTCCGGATGTCGCTTAAAGCGTTATAAGATTCTTAATAATGTTAATTTTGGTTTGCAATTTTGCAATACTCAAACCTGATAAAATCTTTATCTCGATCATTTTTAAAAGAGTCTACAGCTTTCTTGAAATACATTTCTTATCTTTGTAAGTCTCCTTCTTTCTCGAAATTCTTTTAAATTTAATAAAAAACTAATCCAATCAACTCTTGATCAGGGAGTAGGCTATTTTCAAATATTTCTAAGGCCTCATGCAAACGTTGCATAGCTCCTGCATCAATTAATTATGACATTTTTAGTTAAAATTACCCAAGTTGAATTGAAGATTCTCCGTATAAGAGTTTTATCATTTTTTCCGTATAATCTGCCTCAATTTATTATCTGGATTCCATAAACTTTATCTCCTATTGTTATATGATATCATAATCTAAGGATTTCTAATCTCTTTACTCGGCTGAACTTTGGAAATAATATTTTCCTCTGTTCTTCATTTTAAGTGAGTCCTCGATGATGTATTCATAAAAGTTATTACATTCTTCTATTTTAACATTACTATCCAATAAATCTTTAATTCTAATATCAATTTAAAAGTTTAAGTGATGCATTAATGAGTTCAATAGTAAAATTTTTGGAATAGTGATAAAATCATCAATCACATATTAGAAATACATTTAAATTTTCAGATTAAAGAATTCTCGATTCTATTGATTTTGAAAACAGTCCTTTAATATATTGATGACTTCCTTTTGATAGTTTTAAATATCCTCCTACCTATTCTAGAGCTTAAATGATCTTGCAATCATTTCTATGATACAAATTTATTTGATGAACTTATTTTTAGAAAGTTGAGCCACTTAACCGAGCTAATTCATTTTTATTCCTTTACTATGAAACACAGTGGATATTTAATTCAATTCAACCCTCATATGATCAAGATCAGATATTAATTCCTTCAAATTACTTTCTTCAGAAAATCTATTGCAGAATTTCAGATACTAAATATCCAGGAACCAAAAGGAATTTTCATCTTTAGCCTTGCAGATTGATTCTTGTAAAAAACTAAGTTTAGGCGTCTCCTAAATCAAATCTGACAACTATGCTTTAAGTTATTAATCATTGATTTCATTTGCTTGGACACGTAATGAACAAAAGAACTTTTTGTTTTGATTGTATACTATGCAGTTAAGAGGGGGTAATATTAATTTTTTAGGGTTTGAAGTTTGCCTTTTAAATAGGGTTTCAAATAGGAGTTTGCTAGAATAATATATATTCTAATGATTATCATTAAATTAACTAATAATGATTTATTCATTTGTTTTGCATTCTTCGGTGCAATATATGTAAAAGGATTCTAAAAAACTATCAAGATCCTTTTTATTTCCTTATTATTTAAAATTTTCAAAGTATAATTATTTCCAATTTCTTTAATTCAGAATCAAACCAGAATTAGAATCAATGATTTATGGTGGTTCTAATTCATTAGGATCATTTACTAATTCAGCTTCAATACTCTTTTGTTTGTCAATCTAATATTGACTTAAGAAATTTAAGGTAACAAACTAATTTTCAGGTTTTAAAATGACTAGTTCAGCTTTAAACTCAAATTCGAAAACCCAAGTCTTTTTTTCATTACTTTTGAGTTTTGTGGGAGAGGGGTCAAAGTTGCTTTCGAATTCAGTGTGTAAGTCCTCCAACCAAAAACTAACCCTCAATCTTAGTGTTAGAGGTTGATCGCAAATTTTATTACAATAGTCGTCAAAGATATTTTTTAAATACACCGCTGCTTTGGGCTTGGTTTTGAGGTGACTATCCTAATTCTAATCATTTTTCCATTGAGTAGAATAATATACAAGGGCAGATTTTTCTTTTTCTATTAGAAATTGATATTTTATTACTATTTGTGATGCATAGGGTTCGATTATTGTGTGACAAACAACTGTCATTCAATTTTTTACAAGGATAAGGTTTACCTCTCTTAAGTAATTTTTACCAAAGTATTAAATCTTACATTAATATTTTTGTGCAATAATGGGGAATAAAATATTAAATAGCCCAAATTTGAGTTTCCCGCTTCAATCAGGAGAGACTTTTGTTCTCCTTACCAAAAATTTGAAGGGAGAGAAAAATTTCCCCAAATTATAATCAAAGGATGAAATAGAAAAACAATTCAATGATTTCGTCAAATAAGTAAAATACTATATATACAGACAACACTCTAATAGAAGGACATTGAATCCCTGAAATAAGTGGATTTGAAATACAAATTTCGGATCTGCTATCTTTATCAAAAATTCCTAAAAGAATTGGCTTCCACTAAAAAGGAAAGAGAAAACAAAGTGAGGAAGACTATTGAGGAGACTAAATCAGTTATTATCAAATTCATACAAGATAATAATGAAGTTAATCTGAATGGTATATTTGTGGATTTATTCAGCACTCTCCAATAACTTGAGAGAGTAATTTTGCCTGAATGAGAAACTACAGCTCTTGAAACAATATTACATAGTCCCAAAACTCCTTTAACGGATGAAGCTGTTGGAAGAATAATCAAGAATAGAGAAAAAGTTCAGAGAATTGATAGCGATTTTAGAATTATTCGAATATTTGCTAAGTTTTAAGAGTGGTAGGGAATCTCTAATAGTCGATGGCTTTTTTGAAATCCTTTTTAGCAATTTTCACCCTATAGAAACTAAGGTATCAGGGTTGACACTAAAAATTTTGTCAAGTTCTAAGGGCTTGAGTTGGGATGAGGGATGCGTTAACAAAATATTATCAGCTATGCTGAAATTTTAGAGAAATTATCAACTCTACAATAGGTATTATGTTTTTTGATTATAGATTTGATATTTTAATAAGAACTCTTTATGTATCAAAAAATTTAATCATGGTGTATTTGATAGTCAAATTTTTATTTAAATTTCTATACTCCTTAGACGATGATGTTATTGAAGATGTAATTAGAGAATTCTTTGAATCTCGTGTCGGAGAGAGAAAAGTAGAAGAAGTTATGCGATAAGTGAAGGTGAGAATACAAAAAAAATTATATTAAAAAGAAGATTGCACTTATGAGGCTGTTAAAAATTAACTTAAAAAATTTGAACATCCATTGGCCAGTGATGGTTAAGATTAACTATTAACTAATAGATTTAAAACAGTTGATCTGACATAAGTAGATCAATCAAGTATTGAGGTATCTTAATCAATTTATGAATCAAATACAAATTCAGACTTCAAAAATGATTCATATTATTATTATGAGCCAGGTTAAGAACTTATTTTTGAAGGAATTTAACAGAGTGTAACAGAATGGATTAATGCAATTATGAACATTAGATCTCTATTAGACAATAATCATGAATCATTTATTGAAGCTGCAAATCAAGTATCAATAATTGACTTTTATTATGACAGTAATTCAACTCAATTATCAGATCCAACTATAGATAATATAGAAAGCTAGGAAAATTCAGAGCATTTATCACCTCGCAAATTCATAAGCAGCCCTAAATTAATGGATTAATCTAAACAATCTGATGAATAACAGTAGGATTATGAATTAATTAATGATTTAAGATTTTAATTAGTTGCTGAACAGGCTAAGTGTAGACAATTAGAGTAATAGGTGACTATTTTGACTGAAAAAGAGTTATTATTAAGTGAATTACTTTTGGAAAAAGAGTAATTATTTAAAGAAATAACCAAGTCAAAATAATAAATATCAAATTTATAATTGTAAATAATAGAATTGAGATAGGAAAAATTACATTTGCAAGACTTTTTTAATAAACACCAAGAATTGAAAAAGAAAGACTTTAATGAGTAGACTGACATCATTGAACAAAAGTCTGTAAATCTCTAAATATCTCGAAATAAAATCTAATTAGCGATTAAATTATAAAAAAAGAGATTAAGTAATGCAACGTAAACTGATATAGTCGCTGAAATTCTGTAGAAATAGTAATAAATTCCTACTTTGATAGATTCATATTAACAAACAGATTTGATTAAACTCAATCTGCAAACACAATAATCATAACTATTATTTTAGTCAGGCAATATTTAGTTAAATCATAAAAGAGAGTTTACAATTACATCATAAATTCATTATAATCAAAAGTAACCACCAAAGATAAAAAAGAATACAATAAATTAATAACCATCATTGATCATTCTTCCTTCCAAGGATTATTCTTCATAACCACTAACAACTAACATGCTACTTCCGCCACCCCCACCTACTATGAAAGCCCCACCTCCTCCTCCACCTTTGCCTGGAACTCTAAAGATGGCCGCCCCACCTCCACCTCCTCCACCGCCTTTTGGAAATAAACCTCCTCCTCCACCACCTCCTCCTCCTTGTGCAAATAAAGTGCCGCCCCCTCCACCTCCTCCTCCTGGTACAAATAAGATACCACCACCGCCTCCACCTCCTGGAGGAAACAAAATACCACTTCCTCCTACTCCACTTGGTTCCAAGGGCCCACCTCCTCCACCCCCACCAGGTATGAAACTTCCACCTCCACCACCAGGCATGAAGCCACCTCCTCCACAGCCTACACCTTAATTATCTGATTTGACTCCTTAAGTTCCAATGAGAAATTTAAACTGGATAGTTAATAATAAATAAGATATTCAAAGTACTATTTTTGATTTTGCCCCTGGGTAGATTGATTTGGATTTCAAATTATTGGAGAAGAATTTTTGTAAATAATAATAAAAAGCATCTCAGACTCCTAATATATAATAATAAATTACTAAAATCACATTAATTTCTGGAGAGAGATCAAAGAATATAGAATTAGTTTTAGGAAAACTTAAACTCCCCAACTCTATAATTGTAAAGGCTCTACTTACCTTAGACATGAAACTACTTTCTTCTGCTTTAATTGATAGTTTAGATGGCATTTGTCCTTAAGATGATGAAATTAAATTATTAGCTGAGTATACTGGAGATAAGGAACAATTAGGAGGTCCTGAATTATTTATTGATGCCATCAGAACAGTAGCTGGGTTTTAATAACGTATTAAGGCTGTCAAATTTAAATTAAGCTTTTAGGATTTCATTGACGATTTGACAAAGAAAATCTCTAACCTCTAATCAATATTTGAAAAATTAAGGCAAATGTCAGAAATATAATTATTATTCTAAGTGATCCTAAAATTAGGAAACTTTTTAAATGGTATTATAGTATTTAATGTAGCATCCACAAACAAAGGAGGAGCTATAGCATTTAAAATTGATGCTATTGAAAAGTGCGCTGATATGAAGAGTGGAGATAATCAAGAAAATTTGTTATACTATGCCATTGATACATGCGAACTGATTTTAAAGAAGGAAATTATTAACGAAGCAAGTTTTCATACATCATTATTCTAGCAATAACTAATTTAGAATTAATCGAACGTCTATCAATTACTCAACTGTAAGCAGATCTATCAGAACTAAAAAAAGGATTAGTAACAGTTAATAAAGCTATTGATTCACAAACTAAGAATCAATTAGATTAAATTTAAGTTGTATTAGCACCTTTTGCTGAGGTAGTTTAGTAGTAGATAATAAATTTTGAATCATAATTAGGGAAATTAGATGAAAATTATAAGTTATGTGCAGCATTCTTTTGTGAGAATGTAAAGGATTCATCTGAAAAATTTGGTGAAAAGATCATGAAAATGTTAAAATGTCTATTAAAAAATAGAAAGGAAAAAATCTAGAAAGAAGAAAAAAAGAGAAAACTCTTGGAAATGCAATAAAAATAAGCAGAAAAGCTAGCAAAGACAGTTTCTTCAAAAAAATTAGACACATCTCCATTAATCAATAAAACACCAACAACACCATAGGTTTCAGCATTTGTTGAAAATCAAATTGACAATAAAGCTAAGCAATTTAGCATAATGAATGAAATAAAAGAGTTAAGATAGCTTAGATAAATGAAAATAGCAAATTCTCTCTCCAAAAGTTAATTAGAGGCAGAATCTAAATGTACAAAATGATTTATATTATATATTTATGCAAAGTTGGAAAAAATTACTTTCTCATAAACCTGTTGAATTTCAAGATCAGGATTTAAAGGTCACATAAGGGCAATTACCTAAACAATTAAAGGGCATTCTATACAGAAATACAGCAGCAATACACAAAAGAAAAAATGGATATCCAGGACATTTGTTTGATGGGGTATCTTGAATATTAATTTAGGATGGTGTTATTTTAAAAGTTGAATTCATTGATGGAAAGGCCATAGGATCATACAAGCATGTGCAAAGTGAGCAATTTCAATAGGAACAGTAAAGAGATGAGTATATTTATGGGGGATTAGGGAGGACGTACACAGGAAACTTTTTGACAAAAATTTTCAACTCTTTTTCATTTAAAAATGTTGCCAACACTTCTGTGTTACCTTTGAAATAAGGAAATCTCTTGGCCTTATGGGAAGGAGAATTACCCACAGCCTTGAAAAAAAGTGATCTTAGTACAATAGGACGTACAAATGGAGGTGCATTGTAAAAGGATGACACTTTTTCTGCTCATCCAAAAGTTGATCCAAAAACGGGTTTAATTTATAATGTAGGAATAACTCATGGTAGAAATGAAACGATAAATGTGTATGAAATGGATTAAAGTGGGAAAATCTTACGAAGAAGTAATGCTCCCATGAATGGTCGTAGATTTATGTTACATGACTTTGTTTTTGCTGGAGATTATTTGGTAGTTTTGATGTATTATTAATTCATTACTGATCTTCATAAAATATTATTAGGTTTGAAATCATTTGGTGAGGAAGTCTTAAATGATCCAGCACAAGGAATCTAAGTAATATACTCTAATATTTAGGTATTAGTTTTCGATAGATCTAAAAATTTAGAATGTATTGCCAATAAAATAAATTATAAAAAGTTCTTTTCTTGGCATTATTCAAATGGATATGTGGATTAAAATGGAAATGTTGTTACTTAATTAATCAGTTATCCTAATTTTGACTTTTATTTTAATAGTTTTGTAAATAAACTTTTGTAAAATGGCATTACAGACTATCAATCATCATATGACAGATTGACAATAAATCCGAAATCAGGCGAAATCATTGAAATAGAAAAACTTTCTTTTGATTCATTAGAATTTCCAGTGGTTCATGATGAAGATGTTGGTCTTAAATAAGATACATCTTATGCAGTTATTTAAGAGAGTATAAATAGAATTTATTTTAGGAAAGGATGATTGGTTTAATGGAGTGATTAGAATAGATGAAAATGATTATAAAAAGAGTGTTAAAAGATTCTTAGAACCAGGAAGATATCTTTCAGAAGCTTTATATGCCTAAAATTAATCAAAATAAAAAGGAGAGGGATGGTTAATATATGTGGTATATGATGGAAATATTGATAAAAGTTTTATTGAGGTTGTGGACTCGATAACATTGGATCCAGTATGTTAATTAGAAAGTCCCTAATTGATTAGTTTGAGTTTTCATGGAAGATTTGAATATACATTAAATAATTAATAATGAGTTTCTAGACAACTGATTCCAAAAAGGAAGAATTTAGAAAATACTTGGAAAAGGCTGGTGTAATTGATCAATTAACAAGAGTGTTAGTTGGCCTCTATGAGGAACCAGAAAAACCCGGTAATGCAATTGAGTATGAATGATTACTAATAGTTATGTGAAAAAGTATTTGGGATCACCTGTTGATATTGATGTGGATAAACTTAAACTGGAATATGAAAAATTAAAGGATGAGAACATCAGACTTAAGAGAGAAATAGGTGATTTAAAGAAAGAAGTAAATTCAATATATATTTAAGTTATAAGCAGCTTAATAAGAACAGAATTGATTTATATTTTATAATTCAAATGGAAAGAATTATTAATTTTTTCTAATCCACAATTACTGAGATCAATCCTCTTTCACTTACTTTCAAATCTCTAATTGTATGACATTCATATTTATTTTAATAATCTTCATCTTATGAGGATAAATAGCCGAATTATTATTCTATACTTAATATTATTAATTTATCTTAATAGTATTACAATTCTGTTATCATTCTATTATTTATTGTAATTTCATTAATTTTTTCAAAATTGCTCCCAGTAAATGTATATTATGTTATTATATTATTTCCCAATACAGATAGTTGATAGGATTCTTATTAACTAAATCTTATCAGAGAATCCTCTAAATTCAATTTAATAACGTTCACTAATTTTGGTGTAATATTTATTTATATCTTATCTTAATAATTCTATAGTTATCTGACTTAAGAATTCACAGTAACAAAGGGTTCTTCACATTATATGTTATTTTCATCATTTTGAGGATCCACATAAAGACTCTAGAAAACATTCTTCAGGATTTTTGTTACATTATCTGTTGGTTTTATTTAAGTATTAGTTTATTGGGGGGGCTTTGTAAAAAACTTTTTAGGTTCTATATTTAAATCTTATATTACATATCTTCTCTGAATAGAAACATTATAAATTTTTTAGGGAAAAGAGATGAATGTCTTTCAAAAAATCATACAGTTTATTAAGATCGACTTCTATTTTATTCAGAGGGGAATTGATATTTTCACATTCAACTTCTTATTCACTACTTGCTTTAATTGCACACAAGTTTAACCAAACAAAAAAGTTTTTCAAATGGAGTTTAGTTTCATGGCATTCAAGTTGAAATCTACTAAATATCTTGAATATAGTTTTAATTGTTGATTGTAATTCTTCAAATGGAGTTTAATGGAGACCTTAAAAGAAGGGCCTAAATTTAAATATTCTCTTACATTTGTTTAGATTCAATAAAATAATTCAGGATCACAAGAATTCTCTGTAATACATTCATAAGAGAATCTTGCATAATTTCTTAAATATTGTTAAAACTATGTGTAACATTCTAAATAATTGAAGTGCAATACCTCATCCATTTTTTACAATATTTTTGTATTATACAATTCTTTTTAAAAGAATTATACAAGTTCAATGGCACAAGTGCCCTATTGATAATATTACAGTATATGTAAATTTATAGTTTCTGCAGGCCCAAAACTTAAAAGTGGTCCAATAATATTCAATTAATATGTCTTGTATATATCCTATAATTAACTATTTACAAATAGAATGGATGTTTTAAGAAAGCTTAATAATTCATTTAAGTAAGACAATTATTAAATGTATTTCTAAAATTATGTAAAGAGTTACCAAAATTTATGAATGCTACAATTAGCTGATATCATAAATATAAACTTATTTACTCGAAAAACAATGCAAATAATGCTGATACTAATGAAGTTAATTAATTCCTGCTTAATCAATTTATCCCAAATGCAATATGCCATTAAAATTATAATTAATAACTTTATTGGTTAATGAAAAGACAATGCTATTCACTTGAGATGTCTTCAAAAAACACCAATTTTGCCAATTCTTACTAATATTAATTATTAAAGAATTACAGATTTGTTGTTTGAATTGGTATAACTGATGCTTAAATGACTTCTTCTTTAATTGCTTTGACATTCACATTCACTAATAGTAACTATTATATTTTATCATTTCCTCTAATTAAATTTGATTGAATAATTCTTTGATGTGATGCCAAATGATAAATTTGAAATTTTGATCCAACATTATAAACTAAGAAAGTACCTACAATATATAAATATGATTACTTTCAACTATAATATTACTTATTGGATTATCTTCTTGAATAATGAACATTCTCTATAATTATTCACCAACTCTGCAAATCTCCAATTAATTATTGACATATAGTATGGCACACACATCCATTGTTTTACTCCAATTGACTGATTGAATTTCTTAAGCCATTACTCGATCCAGCATGTTGGTATATTATTCCATTTCAAATTTAAATTATATAATAAATTCATTTGACTTCTTCATCATTATGAAAATTTACAATTTTATAGGGTTATGTTTAATTTGCTCTAAACAGTTTAAATTATCCTTATTTCTTATTTAGAACATATAAACCGACCTCCCTTCATAAAATTTATGCATACTTTTCTCCATTGTTTCGTGTAAGGATTCCTTCACCATCTTTTTTTCCAAATTTAAAATAGCCTTAATATCTACTTTATTGAAATTTATACTTATCACCATTATGCATTTGTAATTCTCCCTTTCCATGACGTTAATCTCTTTAAAATTAACCCTAAAAGCTTGCAATAAGTTACTCTACAATACATATCTCCATTTGGTTCATAGTAGGTTCCTTCTCCATGCTTCGCTCCATTCTTGAAGAATCCCTCATATTTCCAAATCAACTTTCCATTGACCTCAGATTTAATTGATCCTTTTCCATTCATTTTACCCTCACAAAATGTGCCAACATAACTTTATAACAACATTACATACATTTCTCCATTTCTATTGAAAAAGGTTCCCTTACCCTACATGATATCATTTTGGAATGTTCCTTCATATCTATGATTAATAGATTATTACTTATCTCCAAATGAACTAATTTTCATCCCTTCACCACTTATTTTTTTATCATGCATTTTTCCTCTCAAAATTATACATTCCCCTGATTCAATGTATTGGGTCTTTTGACCCCAAATTAATTGATTTTAGTTCCAAATACCTTCATATATTATTTACCCCTTTACTTGAATTTACATACCTTCTAATATTAGAAAATACCTTTCCCATTTCTTTGATTTTTTTCATTCAATTCTCCATAATATTATTCACTATCATTTGAAATACTACTAATAACTAATCCTTTAATATTAGCACAATCTATGGGAGCATCCAAATAATCGAGTTAATTATTTTCATAAAACATCAACAATTCTTTCAAGGTTATCCATTGTTGTAGAAATGGAGAAAAATCAATCTCCTCTAATGAACATTTTATTTATTGTTCAATTTTGCTCATCCTATCACGATATCTTAGTATCTAAACATTGTAACTCTGATAATTAGATAATATTATTTGTTGATTTTGATTCAATAATTTAATAATGTTATTACTGATGGATTACTCTGTAATTTCTGCCCAATTCTCATTTCTTACGTACTCTGCCAAAATATAGAAATCAATCATTTAATAAACTTTGTTACAAACACTGGTAAATTCATTTTCAAAGTTTTCAATCACTTAAATTATTTTCTCTTTATATTGCTGAAATTTAGTTATCTGTTCGTTATAGTATTTACGATCCTTCTGCAATTAATAGGCATCATCTGAAAAGTTTTTAAGTATTAATAATTATAAGTCTTTGTATCGCATTATTTTTTCTTTATGATCAGAATGAAATATTTCTATGCAATTCTAGCAGACCAACTTCATTTAACATTGTACATCTGTACAAAAACCAATTATGCTTTATTGACTATATGATCCATCTTTATAATGAATGTAATGATCATGTTAGCAAAATCTAATACTATTCATTAATATGTTAACTTTAATTTTACATTTTGCTTAAGTAATTGTATTAGGGGTAAGAGTTTGGAGTGAAGATAACACTTAAGTATTCTTTGCCATATTAATGAATTTTGTGATTGAGATCATCACAGCCAAACCAATCTTTCATAAATATATTTGTTCAAAAAATTTACTTTCAATATGCAAAAATGGACTATTACTTTGTATAATTTTGAAGCATATCGAAAATCAATACCTTTACTGGATTGTGATAGCTAGTTGCTTGCTCATGATTACTAAAAATTTTACAACTCTCTTCATAATTAAGAAAATTGACATAATTATCAAGAAAGATTACTTTATTGGAATTTATACATAACTCTTTTCTTTATACAAATAGATATAAATAGGCTCATATGTATGATAATTGTATTAATTAGCTATTTTTAACAGCATTATTTTTATAATTAGAATTACATACTATAGTACTTGAAGATTAATGGAAAATCAATTCATTGATAATAGCGAATTTCAGTTTTATTCCATTTGCAGCATAGATTGTAATATCTTACATAATTCAAAGATCCTTAACATAATTGAATCCTTTTGCTATGTAAAATGGGCTTTAAAAAAAGAATCAAAACTTAAAGAGTAGTGAAAAAAATATCAATCAATCGCAATATCATTAATGGATAAGCTATTCACAGCTTGTTTGTGTCCCTTTAGTGTTCTTAGTACAGTTGCATTGTCTGTTTACCATATTTTTGTGGTCAAATCAGATGAGCCTGTAATAATATATTCTGAATCACATGAAAATGCACAATCCCATACCCATTTCCCATGTCCTACGTAAAGGATACAAAATACCATATAAAGTGGAGAAATGTTCCCATCTTGGATATTTATCTGCCATATTTTTCTCATTTAATGTCCATAATTTTACAGTCTTATCTGCAGAACATGTTGCCAAGTATCGTAAATCTGCAGAAATTGATGCTTTCAAAATATAGTCTTAATGAGCCTCAAATTTATAATAAGCACTCTATTCATTGATATCCATATTATTCATGATATAAGTGTGACATATACCCTGTGAATCTGCTGCAACCAATTAACTTGCATTATAAGCCATTGAAATGGATCGAATGCCAACTTCAGGACAAGGAGATAACTTCAATCTCACTTTATTTTATTGAAAGTCATATATTTTAATGTTTCCCATCTAATCACCAACAATCAACTCAGTTTCATTTGGATGCAAACAAATTGAATTTAGAGGTTCTTTTTCCTAATACTCCCTCGATAAGTCTATTATTGATAAGTAATACTATTTGATCTTAAATCATGAATTCTTATGAACCCATCTTCTGAACATGTGTAAAAGAAATTACTATCTTTTAAGAATCCAACACCAGTGATGTTATTCTTATAACCATCATAGACGTACACTGGTTATTCTTTCATGGAAATTAAGTCATAATAAGAAGCAAAAAAATTGCCTCCTGCTGCTAGATATTTTTTATCTTATGAAGTATCAATTCTATTGACGATTACTTTATCGCCATAGTGGATTTCACTCTTATTTGATCCTGTGGTTGCATCCCAAAATATGAATGTATGGTCATAGGAAGATGTCACCAAAATAACATCATTGTTAGACATAAATTTTATTAATTTTAATGTTGGCTAAGTGTTTAACGCATCTCTTGGAAATGGAAAAATAAAATGTCGAAAAAGTATCTATAGGGTACATACTCGCAGCTTACTTTTTTCACAGCTTACAAATCACTTGTTATAAATGTGGCCATTTTAAAATAGTTGCTTAGGCCATGTATTTCCGCTCATTTTTTACTGCCGTGATACTTTTCTTTGGGTAATACAAATAGGAATTTTATCCAAAAGGAAAAGTTTTTATCATATTTTTTTCTTAACTTTTGGTAGCCCTTGGAGCAGCTCTACTATTCTATGGAATTAATTATACAACTATGTCAGAAGCTATTGTTATAAACTCCACAACAGCTGTTTGGAGTTAATTAATAACTTTGATCATGACTCGATCACCAATCTCAAGAAGTAGAATTCTAAACTCGTTTATATGTATTTTAGGAATAGCTCTAATTGTCAATCCTAAATTTTCAGGAGAAAATGATATTAAAAGAATTGTTGCTTGTTTAGGAATATTAGTATGTAGTATTATTTA
This sequence comes from Paramecium caudatum, assembly GCA_000715435.1. Taxonomy (NCBI): domain Eukaryota; phylum Ciliophora; class Oligohymenophorea; order Peniculida; family Parameciidae; genus Paramecium; species Paramecium caudatum. The sequence continues at coordinate 421,672 of JMSD01000008.1, forward strand.
AGCCACTGGTTTTATCATGATGAGATAAATAGGTAAAGAAGTAAGGCCAACAATAATTACTTTCTACTTCCACCTAACTGTGATATTCGTAATGACTATATAACATCAGTATATAGCAGATTTTGAATATTTTGATGGATACTTTTACTTTATTGCTGGGTACACTATCTTTAGTCTCATTGGACATTTAATGCAATTTAGAGCCTAATCCTTAGTAGCATACGATAAGATTTGTAACTATCCATATTCATAAATGATTTATCAAATGATCCTAGATTATTTGATATTTGGGAAAGTCACTTCACAACTGGGATTTTTGGGAGGAGCTATGATTTTGTTTGGAGTATTCAAATAACTTAGAGAAGATAGAAAATGAATATTAGTGTATTTATTCAACTATATTATAAAAATGGGAAATTATTTTAAGTCAAAGCCAAATGCTAAATTGGACAGAGAAATGATTGAATTTATCAAATCTCGTAAATTGTAACATATCAATGATGTAAAATAACCTCTAATCTTAGACAATAGAAATAGTGAACTCTAAATTTCCGAAGACAAAAAAACTAGAATACAGTGACTATTGTGATGTCTTCAATTCGATATTAGAGGTTTGGACATAGCAAGTGTTCATATTACTATCACCTACTAAGTCAATGGAAGGTTAGAATGATGTTTATGAAACATTGGCAGTATTGGTATTACGTTGCTTATGCAAGGCTATCTTTAGTGATGAAGAATAGGATACAAAGTTGCAATTCATATTCTAATTATTTGACTTGGATAATTCAGGGGAGATTGAAAAGAGTGAATTAATTATTGCATTGCAGACTTGCATTAGAGGGTTGTGTAAGTTGGTGCATTTATAGGCTCCCATGATTCAGGATATTGAATTTTATGCAGAAAGACTATTTATTGAATTGGATAGAGATAGGAGTCAAACAATCTCTTTTTAGGAATTCAAAATGTGGATTATAGGTAGCTATGAATTACATGATTTTCTACTCAAATATGCACTAATTTAAACATTTGAGAATTCAAGAAAAAGATACAAAGAGAGTAGTATTTTGTATGAAAATTTCTTTAAAAATGCTGCAGGAAATGAAAAAGCTGAATATTGTGAACTCGAATCTGTAAAACAGATTTTTCAGACTGAATTTAAAAATCAAAAAAAAGAAATACTGGATTTATTAATAAAGACACTACAAGATTCATCTGCAGCATATTAAAATAAATCAAAGGTAGGGCTTATCTACAAACCTGCATACTAAGAAGTTATGAATGCATGGGCAGCCTTTGATGCATCCGATATTAATATTGATAATTAGGTATCGATGTCTGAACTTAAATATTTGATTTATGCATATGAAGGAGATAAACCAGATTATTATAGAATACAAACGGAAATGGAGATATTGGATGCAGATTAATCTGGGTTTATAACTAGAGATGAATGGATTAAATATTTATGTATTGATGAAAAGGGTAAGTTTGTTTTTAGAGGGACACTTTAACATTACTACAATGAATATGATAAATATCACAATGGAAAACTCACAATAAAGGATATAAAGGATCTTCTGACAGCTGCAATGAAAGATTTACAAATAAAATATAAGGTATTGAATTACTAACCTAGAAATTAAATGCAGAAAAAAACTTTGAAGAATTAATAGAAGATTTAGTGTAAGAAATCATAAAGTAAGTGTATGTAGAGAAAGGATAATAAAATAAATAAAAATAAGTGCAAATAAATGTAAACAACTAACTATGATAGTTATCTTGGCTGGAGTTTAAAAGTTTTTTAGAAAAGGCAATATGTGAGTAATAGTAATTCCGCTAATTTCTTGCAAAAATATGATAACTTTAATAAATAATCATTATGATTCTTTATAATTAGAAATAATAATTACTCTAATTGGTTTTTGTTTATTTGTGTTTTTTATTTATGTGATTTTTTGGATACCACATTTAAGATCGAATATTCAAGATATTTATAACAATAGGAGTATGCTTGCCTTTATACCTTTAAATAAAATCAAAGAGATTCCGGAAATAAAAGATTATATAAAAATGTGGATTAAAAAAGATGTATTATGATATCAATGAAAAGTATTATATTTTCTCAAATAATAAAAAGCTCTATCTTAATTTCCTAATTTTTTGTGTAATTGCATCAATGCAAATCCTGCCTTAGATTTAACAGGATGTTCTGATTCGCATTCTAATATCTATTCCAATATTTCCATTCCTTTGTTGACTACATTTATATGCAAATAAATTCTAAGAATAAATTTATTTTTACCTTGCTAGATTATACCTAACTTCTAATTAATCAGGTTGGCAATCTTTATAGCAATCAAAATAGTAAAGACTCTTCTTAAATAATTCCTCTTAATCAATTGCCAATCTTCCAGTCATTTCTTATAAATACTTAACACATATCAATAGATTGTAAACAGCATTCTTAGGATCTTCCTCTCTTAATAACAATAATTGATTCAATTTATAGGGAATTACAGATTATTAATAGAAAGGTAATCCTCTTGTAAAACTATTAAATATAACTCTTAGATTAGTGGACACATTTTAGTCAATGATTTGAATCAAAAATAGAGTTAATTTTTCCTCTTTTAAATATCTTAGATATACTGGTGCATATCGATATTTTCTTTCCTTTAATGAAGCCCATAATCCATATTAAGCTAATTTTTATACAAATTGATCACATTCTACACTATTATTTTTAGCAATCTTTTTTAGCCTTAATTAATAGACATTATGGGTTAACTTGAATAATTCAGATGATTTATTATTATCTAATAGAGACCCAAAAACATCCAAAATTGTTTCAAAGAAGTTTTCATATCCAATCTCTGTTGACAAGCATGTTGTCTTTTTCCTTAATTAATTATCGAGAGCATGGAATTTTCTCAATCTTCTCTTTTTATGTTTCTTACCAAATAATTATTCATATTCCTCTCTTTTAATTCCATCAAAATATCTCAATTTGTTGAAGGATTTTTCTTCTTAACACAATATTTTCCTTAAAAAATCATATTTTTCATCCACATTTGATGTTTATTTAAGTTTCTTATAGAGATACATTATTTAATCTTTTGTGTTGGGTTGAATTGGCAGTTGCGGCTCTTCTATGACTAATTAATTATCAAAATTGTAATTATTGTATTTTGTTAGAATATCCGTCTTCAATTTTTAGTTTAATTAGTCTCTATAATTATATAGGACTTATAACAGTTATTGTTTAGAGTTAGGTTCTAATTTATCAGTCAAATCTATCAAATTTTTAAAAACTAATTCAGAGTCTTAGTTATTAATGTAGAAATCAATAACCTATTAGTAATCAGTAAAACTCTATTGCAAACATTAAATATAAAAACTGATTAATTTGTAATTATGGTCCTTTAAAATGGTTCTCATAGATTTAGATTGAAAATAATTATCTAAAGTTTCTCTCATTTCTGTGAAATTTTGCTCTTTTTCCAATATTTCACAGATCATTATTGTTGATTTATCATTTAATGGCAAAGACCTTAAGACCTGTTTTGCATCTTCAAGTTAATTCTTTTTAACATACAATCTAGCCATTCGTTTAATACTCTCCTAATGCAAATGAGTTTGTTATAAATTTATAGCTAAATCTACGAGGACCTAGAGCTATTTTATGCCTTTTTCATACTCAAAGCACTTTTCTAAACATTCCACTCTCTCTTACATCAAATAAATATTTGGTTCCTTGTTTCTCTATCTTAGCAATTTCCCTAAATACTTAGCAGCTTAATAATAGTGATAGAGTGTAGATTCATGAGAAGTGCATTATTCGCATTTTTGGGCTTGCTTTTTTTCTAAAAATGCTATTTTCTTCCAAAGCTTAGGTGAAGTCTTTATTTTATTTGCTATTATAAAGTGATGTATAGCTTTATCATAGTTTCCTTGCTGTCTTTACAAATTCCCATACATAATAAAAGCCCTTTAATATCTGGCATCTTGACTTATGATCTCATCTAGGATTTATTGTGCCCTCTGATAATTGTTATTCATGATTATTTCTAATCTGGCTTCTGCCAATTTGACCTCTAGACCTTTGGGTTTTTTGCTAAATGTTTTTCTTGATCTCTGCAATTGTTCTGGGTTTGAGGATTCTTGTTCTTCACTTGACATAAATAAAAATTAATTTTCAAAAATGGCAGAAGTGGAAGAAGGCATAACTATAAAGAGAAAGAAATAATATGGATTTTGTTCTAAGGTTTGGTGTTTGAGATGCATGAATTGTTGCAAAGTATTAGATATTATTATTCTATATTACTAATTTAGGCTGATGATGTGTCTATACTAACATCTAAAAATAGAAAAGAATTATCGGTGAAGTTGATGGCAAAATATTAAAATGCAGTCTAATTGGTAATCCGATACATAATCAAGGATCCAGAGGAGATATAGGTTTTAGATGTTTTAATTATGTTGTATACATTGGATGAAAAATCATGGGCATATCAATATCTCTATTAGTGTAAGCTGACAACGAAGGATGAGATGTCTAGGAATGATTTGGAGTTCTACATTCCGCAATTAATGAATTATTTGGTGTTCCATGAAGAAATGCTGAATGTAAAATCTTAAATAATTTAGGAAAATATCAGTTAGTTTATCCTTACATCTTGCATATCGGATTTCTATTTTGCATAACTAATCTATTGGACCCTCTATTCTATCAGTGCAATTGTATTCAATAATTAGGTCACTGAATTTCAAAAGTATCTCAATTCCTTATCTTTAGAGTGAAATCCTATTTGTAAAACTTAATCAATAGAATGATACTCAATCATGAGACAAAGGATGTGTAGGAAGATCAAGAACCATAAATTAAAGATATTATTGAAACTTATGGAACACCTAATTTTGATAGGGATTCTTTGAAAATACTTATCTTACCAGAACATATTCAATTACCCAAATACGTTCCATTGTCTAAACAGGAGGCATATGATTTTATGTCATGTATCAATTTTTGGAATGACATCATTGATATGTCTGAGAAATTGAAATTTGCGGATCCAAAAATCATCTCCCTTAGAGCAGACTTATCTCAAATTAATGCCCGATTACCAGCAGCAGTATATGTACCTTTTGTTAAAAGTAATTATATTTGTGATTTAGATTAATTGCGATATTACAGTATATTGAATATAGTGATACAGGAAACGAGAATATTTTCAACAAAAGAAAGAGCTCCATTTTATTTGTGTTTAGAGGTCTTTAATCCGGAAATGGAAGAAAAGAAACATGAAGAGAAGAAGGAAAGAATGGTGTCAGAATTTAATATCAGTATATCGATGTTCAATGATATTTAATAGAGGCCAGTTTCAGAAATTATTACTAATTCAAGTTTAGGAGTTTGTAATGCATATAATTAATTCTAGCTGAATGTTATGAAATAGAATTAGAAAAAAGAGAAGATATAAAACGATAATCCACAGTTGATTTCTAAAAATTAGGTACTGATGTTTTTGGGGAAGACTCACATAAAATGAGTGAGAGGATTAGATAGTAATCTCCATTCGGACATTTTAGATCATGGAGATTAGTTCACCTAATAGTTAAGACAGGAGATAACTTAAAATAAGAATAATTTGCCCTCTAATTAATCAATCAATTTAAAATCATCTTTGCCAAGGAGAAGCTTCCACTCAAACTTACAATCTACGATATCTAGTCACTTGGGCCATCCTCAGGAATTATGGAAATGGTTAAAGATGCAGCCACTATCGATTCACTTAAAAAGAAGCTTAATGCAGTGGATAAGGACATAACATTAAAGGTCTTTTTTTAGAAGTATTTCTCCTCTGATCTTGCTGCAGCTTAAAGAAACTTTTGCAGTAGCTTAGCTGCTTATTGCTTACTTTGTTATTTTTTGTAAATAAAAGATAGACATAATGGAAATATCCTTCTACATAAATCAGGAAAAATCCTTCACATTGACTTCGGTTTCTTTTTGAGTATAGCACCAGGAAAAGGATTAGAATTCGAGAAGAATGTTCCCTTCAAATTGTTATCCGAGTATATTGATGTTTTAGGAGGCACAAAATCAGAACTTTTTACCCAATTTAGAAAACTCTTTTTTAAGGGTTTTGTGGCATGTCAGAAACATTAAGATTAAATACTTCTTTTGGTTAAAATGATGTATAGTGGACATGGTTACACATTGCCATGCTTTAGTAAGGGAGAAAGTGCAATTCATGAGTTAGAATTGCGATTCAATCCAAGATGTGCAAATGATGGGGAATTGTCAGTATTTACATAGAAGTATATAAATTTAAATAATTTAGTTTAATTAATCAATCACTTGATAATTGGAGAGCTAGATGGTATGATAAATTCCAATATTACTTTTAAGGGATATTTTATTGAATTATAATAATAGGAAAATATAGTATAATCAATTTGCTTTGATTGTGTTCTCAGGCACTTCAATTTTACGGTCACTTGGAGTTTCAGCTAATTATTATTTTGAAAGATCTTCTGGTTATTATTGAACTTTCTTTTACTCTGGGACTATGGAATCATATTTCTATCTGTTATCTATCCATTTCACAAAATAATTGGCTGCATATTAACCAATTATGAGTGTTCCCATAAATAGAATGTTGATTTGCACAGTAAATTAAGGCCAAAGAGCAAATGCTGGTCCTGGACAGAATCCTCCAACTCCCCAACCGAATCCAAAAAGAGTAGCTCCACAAACTAATTTCCAATCAATGACATTATTGGTTGGGATTTCATATTTTGTGTTTAAATATGGCTTTTCTTTTGCCCTGAAGGCAAAGAAATTAATTACTACTGGAGTGACCATAACAAAGATGAGAGTGGCTAATGATAAATAAATGTATTACGATCCCATCTATCATTGATTGCCAAGAATCCAATGATTTTACTTCTTTTAACCATTCCTGATATTGCCAATCCTAATCCAAAAATAAATCCCACTAAGGTAGCGACTCCCAAATCTACAAGTAATTCCTTATTTTTCTTCATTTGTAGCACTGCCATGAGAATGATAACCACAAAACCCAAAATTAAAGTAACGATGGCATTTGCATCATGATCATATTCAATTGTATCTGGATGTTCGATAGGAACTAGAATAAGGATAAGAATTACTGAAGTTCTCCTTGATAGAGGCTGTCAAGAGTCCCATGCCCATGAAACAGCAAACTGCTACTATGGATCGTGGAGCCAATCTGGGTAATCCACATACTCCATGTCCACTTGTGCATCCATTGCCAAGTTTAGTACCGAATCCCACAAAGAAGCCAGCTATTATTGACCCTCCCCATCCAATTTAAGTCAACACATACATGCTATCAAATGCAGGGGTACCACCATCAATTATAGCCTTGTCAGTTCTAATGTTAAATATATTGAGTACCCATATGCAAGGTAGAAAATACTAGAGGCTATCATCACACCCATCATGAGTGAGACCTTCCAAAAGAAGGAGGGAAGGTCGTAAGTGACAATGCTAAACAAAATGCCACTGAATCCAGTTACTCTTCCTTTTATCACGTAGTGTAAGGATGTTGCAATGCCAATCAAAGCACCACCAATCACTGCTAAACCTATGTCTGTTGCGTTCCAGAAAACCATATAATCGAATAATTAAAATTGTTCAAATCTTCATATCCGAGATTAGAGTATTTATATAATTATTTTTGATTAATTTTAATTAGAAAAATTAAAATTGTTAATTTTATGTTTTATAGTCTTGATAATATAAATATCATTTTTTAATTGGTTTCGTTTTGCAATAGTTAAGATCATCTATTAAATACATTATTTCATTTAAATCATTAGAGTATTCTTTACTTCCTTAATTACTATTAGGTTTATTTAGTTTTGGTTTAAATGTACAAACTTATTTTTATTATTCCTATAATCTCATTGCTTCATTCTTTATTTTATTATCTACTCTTTATTTCCATGCTTCATTCCTTTTGCTTACATTCAAATTTTTCTAGGATCCTTAATTTTTCAGTGCACCATATTGGCTCCATTTCATTGGCGAGTTTGATTCTTTTCTATGAATCTTTGCATAACTTTAACAAGAAATAGGAGCAATATTCACTGAACCTCTTATCACACTCTTGGATGCACTAAAAAAGTTTTAAGCAGAACTCGCTTTACTATTGGGAGATCGCTTAACTTTACTCAAATCCACTTAAATGACTTCACTACTATCCAATTTCTTTGGTGATCTATTTTCGGACATGATTTAACTCTTTTATATTTGTTGTAATTGTTTAGCCTTATTGGCAAACCACTTCTCCTCAACAATTTTTGGATAGGGTTCAGGTTAAGGGAGAGTTTGAGAAGTTATGAGTTTTTCTTGTTATTGTAAATTATTCAATAGACTCATCAAGAGTTTTTGTTATTCTCTTAAGGTTTCTAATTACTTTTCTGCAGATGTCTTATCTCTTAATGGACTTTCACTCTAATATTTTCTATTTGATGATAGGGGATATTTATCTGGATGTTTACGATTAGTTTCACTTAATTTTACAAAGCTATCATATTTTTTAAGAGTCGTTTTAACATCCTTCTATATATCCTTTATCAATGTTGAAGAATGTCTTGCCATTTATTATGCATGAAAGAGATTCTCATTTAATTTAATGTTAGCAACATCAGGAATGATTTTGCTTATTACTTTTTGTGCATATGTAACTTCATGTATTCTTCTCTTATTTGAAAATGGTTTGTAATTCATAATAAAATTATAGTCAATATATCAAGTTAAGCTTTTCCATAATGCTCTTTAATTTTTTAACTTAGAGTGGCTTATTTAGTACATCAATCATGCCAACTTATCTACATTATTCTAAATCTTATTTGCTAGTAAATGCTGTGAAACCAATAATCGGAATTGGTTTAAGTTATCCTTATTAAAATTTTTATTTCAAGATTCGAGTTGTTTGCCAACCATCAAGAATAGGCATTTAACAATCCATTAATATCATCATGTATTTTCTACATTATGGACTACATATTTTTTTTTATTCGATCATAGTAATGGCTTATTAACCATTATATGCAGTTTCTATTTCAAAATTTAATTTTTACAATATACAAGTTAATGATACCTGATTAAAGATTTCATCATCTACTGATAGAATGGTTCTACAATTACATTTTTAGAAATCTTATTTTTGTTTGATGTTTTTCATTTTATCCAACCAACCATTGCTATATAATTGATTGAGTTCAGAGACTAAATGTGTTTGAGGATCAGGAATTTTCATGAAATCGCCAATAGCTGTGTAAGAAGAAACTTATTTGTTCAAAATTTATTTACTTTCTGTTGAACTCTTAATAGTAATAAGTAACCCATTATGTTAATCTAAATCTGGTAATGTTTTTGACGAACTGTGGATCTGAAGATTTTTTCTAGTCTTGGTGTAGGAATCACATACATGATTAACTATTGAAAAATTTATTATGGTTCCTAAACCTAATCCTGGTGAATCGATGTGTAAACCACTCTCTTAAGAAGCACCAATGTAACTAAGTAGCATTTACGATAAAATTAACCCAAATCCATTCCAATCTTACGAAGATGAATGGTAATCCTTCAAGACACCTTAAATTTAATGTAATCTTGTAACAGTTATTCCTACCCCTTCATCTTTAACAGAAAATTTGATAATGTTATTTCTTGCTGATACTGAAATAACTACATATCCATGATATGAGTATTTTAGGGCATTGTAGAGTATATTGACTAAAATTTACAATAATTTTTGATAATCTGTTTTTAGAGTATTGGGGGTAGTGTAATCTATGGTAAAGGCTAATCCAATCTTTTTGGCTTAATATTCGAATTTGAAGAGTTAAGTGATTTCTCCAATCAATTCTTTTAAATTAAATTCTGAATATTTAACATCTAAGAGATCTGCATTGATTTATGAGAAATCTATGATATCATCTATGAGATGAGATTGTCTCATGAGTGAGGACAATCCAGGAAGAATGTACAAATCTCGAATCGATTTATCCAATCTTTTATCAAGTAATGCTGATTTAAAAAATAGTGTAGCACTGTTTAAAGGTGTTCGTAATTCATGACTAAATGAATTGATCATTTTTGATTTAAATTCTTCTTTTTCTTCTATTCTTTATAATTTATTCTATCTTGTATAATCTTATATAATGACTGTCATTTCCACTTAATCAGGACTATATAGTACTTTTACGTTTAAATGTATTGTAGTGGATGAGTTCAGTGGATATTTACAATATAATTCAAGTGTGTGATCTTGATCATTTAATTAACTATCAAAGAATCCATCTTAAAGTTTATTTAATATTAGAGATAGTGTGTAAACTTTTTAGGGATGATGTGTTTCATATTCAGTAATATTTCTTGAAGATTCTGATCCTTTCTTACGATTTGTGTGTTATGATTAAGTGAGGGTTTTTTGAGGGAAATCTACTTATATATGATTTCGGCTCTGCCGTAAACTCATATACTGAGTGAAATTGCTTCTCTTATACTCTGATCCTTGATCTATAATTTTAAATTTCAATTAATTTAAAAGGTATGAAGGATACTCATCTAATTCTAATTAGAGTGTCTTTGTCATCATAGAGTCGAGATAATGGTTCTTGTATGTGAGGTCTTTAGTAACTTTATCAATGAGGGCTATTCCTACTGGTATTCCTTTGAGTCTTTGTTTCCAGATTGTATCTTGTGATTATCCAATTAATTCGATAGAAATTTACTCTGGTTGTTTGATTGGTTTTCCACAAGACAACTGAATTGAAATATTTGACTTTTTGAACTAAATTTCATGATTATCATAAGAGAATGAATCCATTTTCTGGGGATCATCATTAATGTCTCTTCTTGATGATGATCCAATTTAAAAATGTTGAAGTCGATTTGAATTTCCTTCAATGATTTCTTTTTTTTCCTAAACTTTTTTGATCAAATGTTGAGGGGCTGTTGAAATAAAATAGACAAAAATGACCATAATTACAAATAATTAATCATCTAATTCTTTGTACAGTAATGTACAAATACTCGCATATAAAATTACAGCATATTGCGAATTAAGGTATAATTACTTTTTATCAAGTAGTAGGAGTAAGGGCTAAGTGTCCGAAATAACGTATACTATTAATATACCGCCATCCTTAAATTGATGTTAAAAAAAGAATGAAGTAATAAGAGCTATATTTGTGAGTTTATGGAGGATAACAACCAAAATTATTTTTCTTTTTATCAACATCAAGGATATTAAGCATTCCACAATATTCAAAATCAAACAAATAAATAACGCTGAAAATGAGCATCTAATGGTTAGCACAATGGTCATGATCATACTGCTGATAAAAAATAGCTGTATTGGATAATAATTTTTCATTAATATTATACATTTAATAATTAGCTTATGCGATTCAAGGTTTGTTGTAAATCATCATATTATAATTTATATAAAAATGGCTGAAATCAAGTTAAGTAACCAGACGAAGGATAGAGTTGCAGCATGTAAGGCTTACATTGAAAGAAAATACCAGCATCATCTGCAATAGGAAATGGAAAAGAAAATGAATTGGCAACAATTATAATAAAATATGCAAAATTTGAATTTCACGCCCATCGAATAGGAACTCATCAAAAAAGAAATCCTACATAAGGAAGCTATTCAATTAAGAAAAAAGTTAATCAATATTAAATTTTAAGGCGGTAGAAAATTACAGTGATGGATTTTGAGCCGATTGCAATCATTGGGAGAGGTGCCTTTGGGGAGGTGCGAGTATGTAGGGATAAGGAGACGAAGGAGATCGTTGCAATCAAGAAAATGAAGAAGGCTGAAATGATTTTCAAAAATCAATTGGGTCATATAAGAGCAGAGAGAGATATTTTAGTTTAAGCTAATTGTCCATGGGTTGTGTCCTTAAAGTACTCCTTCCAAGACGATAAACATCTATATTTAGTGATGGAATTTCTGAATGGAGGAGATTTCATGACTTTATTGATTAAGAAGGACATCATACCAGAAAAGGAAGCTAAGTTCTATACTGCAGAAATTGTGCTTGCAATTGAATCAATTCATAAAATGAACTATATTCATAGGGATTTAAAACCAGATAATATTCTGATTGATGAGAATGGCCACTTAAAATTATCAGATTTTGGATTATGTAAACATTTAGGTAAACATCACGAGATGGCTGTCCCATATTCTGAAAGAAAACCAGATGGACCTCCCACGAATAGAAGATAATTAGCCTTTTCTACTGTGGGTACTCCAGATTACATAGCCCCTGAGGTGTTTTCCTAGAAAGGGTACAATGAACTTGTTGATTGGTGGAGTGTGGGTGTAATTTTATTTGAGATGGTTATTGGTTATCCTCCCTTCTATAGTGATACGCCATAAAAGACATGTCAAAAAATAGTTAATTGGAAGAAGCATTTTGCTTTACCTAAAGAACCAAAAATCTCCCCAGCTTGTGCAGATTTGATAAAAAGGTTAATGGCTGATCCTTAAGAAAGATTGGGGGACGCATCATTAATAAAAAGGCATCCCTTCTTCAATGGAATCGATTGGGAAAATATTAGGAATATTAGGGCACCCTACATTCCAGACAAAACAAAAATTACAGCTAATTTTGATAAATTTGAAGAGTAAGACCCTTGGTATCAGACATCAGATAAACGGGGAAGAGAGTAAAATCATTTTCAAGGATACACGTTTAAGAGAAATCAAGAAATAGAATAAAGTCCAATAAAGCGAGCATTGGAAGAATTAGAAAATATTAGACCATCGGGGATAAGAGCTAATTTTGATAAAAAGTAGAGATCACAATCCCCTGTGTATAATGCTAGTGTATTGGTGAATTAGAGTTAAAGATCTTAATCGCCAACAATTAAAGAATAACTAAAGTCTACTTATGTGTAGTATTTTGGCTAATATTTATCTCCTCTAAACAAACAGAAAAGACCTGAAACAGCTTAAGTTAAATAAGTGAATAAGAAAAATTGATTTAACATTAAATATTAATAAATGTTCCCACAAATTAAACAAGGTTAATAGAGACCAGAGAAAATAAAATCTGCATTAAAACTTCCAAAATTAGAAGACTACTTAAATAAGGCAAAATAGCTATAGGATTAGAATTAGAAGGCATTAGAAGAGATGGTATCTATAAAGAGATACCTTATGAGATTCAAATGATTGTTGTAACTAAAAAGAACTACTCTTGATTTTTATATTTTATATAATGCTGAAATTTGATTTGTATAGAAAGTTGCCTTAGGATCTAATCGAACCATCAAAATCAGGAGCCCTGATATCATTTTCCTCATTGATTTTGATGTTAGTATTATTTATAACAGAATTTCAGGTATGAGACCTCATTAGAAAGGAATATTTGACCCAATAAGTGTAGACAGAAATGTACATTGAATAGAATAAGGATGATTAATTACTAGTCAATATGGATATCTCATTTCCTAAGATGCCTTGTGACTTCATTAGTATTGATTAATAGGATGTGATTGGAACACATTAATAAAATGTTAAAGGTGATTTGGTAAAAAAGAGAACTTTAAATGGTCGGCCATTTGAGACATATGTAATGATTGTTTAAATTAGCCTTCTAATGAGTTGTTGAATTTAGAAAGAGCATAAAAAGCATTTGAAGATGGTGAAGGATGTGATCTATTAGGGTATATAATAATCAGCAGAGTTCCTGGAAATTTCCATATATCAGCACATCCTTATGGAGGATAAATGAACATAGTATTGCCATTTGTAGGGTTGTCAACAATTGATTTATCCCATACTATTAGACATCTATCATTTGGAAAGCAGAATGATATAGAATAAATAAGAAAGAGATTTAAATAAGGACTCTTAAATCCATTGGATGGAATCAGTAGAATTAAGACAAAAGAGGTTTAGAATGTTGCAGTCACTCATTAGTATTATATTTCAATAGTGCCAACAATTTATGTTGATATTGACAATAAAGAGTACTTTGTTAATCAATTTACTGCAAATACAAATGAAGCATAGACTTCAAATATGCCAGCAGTTTATTTTAGATATGATATATCACCAGTTACAGTGCAATTCACAAAGTATTATTAAACTTTAGGACATTTTTTGGTATAAATTTGTGCAATTTTGGGTGGAGTATTCACAATAGCTGGTATTTTGGATTCAATATTCTATTCATGTATTATTTGTACTATATTAGTGTAAAAAACAAAGGTTGAGTTGGAAAAATGATGATATAATATAAATGAATTAATAAAAAATTAGAGTAGCAGTTCGTATTCGGCCATTATTAGATAATGAAGTGAGGTTGGGTCAAATGAACAGTAAGATTGATTCCAATGAGACAGAGGTTTAGGTTAAGGAGGAGAGGGCTAGAAAGAGTTTCAAGTATAATGTGCATCAAGTAGATTCGATCATGTTCTCCCAGAAACAGCTACCTAAGGTTAAGTGTACAGAGATTGTGAAATCGATTCTCTAATTACTTCTGTGATTGAAGGATATCATGCAACCATTTTTGCGTATGGATAAACAGGATCTGGGAAAACATACACTATGGAAGGGTAAGCGGATGATGGAATAATTCCAAAAGCAATCAATAGTTTATTCTAAAAAATTAATAAGAAATCAACTTCCTATGAATATACGGTTTATTGTTCATATCTACAAATTTATAATGAAAAAATATATGATTTGTTGGGAGGAATAAAAAATGGAGAATTAGGGAATGGTTTAAAGTTAAGATGGAATGTTAGAAATCAATTCACGGTTGAAAAATTATTGATTCATCAATGCAAAACGGCTGATGATGTCATGCAGCTATTCAAATTAGGGGTTAATAATAGAATTACAGCTAGTCATAAATTGAATGTTCATTCATCGAGAAGTCATTCAATACTTGAATTGAAAATTGAGAGTGTGGATATTAAGAACCCAGATTCTTGTATGATATCTAAACTTGAATTGGTTGATTTAGCAGGTTCAGAGAGGATAAGTCTAACAGGAACAGAAGGTAAATAGGCAAAGGAAAGTATTGAGATCAATAAATCACTAATGACATTAAGGTAGGTTATAGCGATTCTAGCTGATTCAAGCAATAAAACAATTCCACCTTATAGAGATTCAAAATTAACATGTTTATTGAAATAATCAATAGGAGGCAATAGTTTTTGTTTAATGATTGCATGTATTGCTCCAATAGATTCGTTTTATGATGAAAACATTTCTACTTTACAATATGCTACTAAAGTATGGTATACCCGTTATTTAGGCAGCCTATATTACTAATATTCCAATTAAAAATGATGATCCTAAAAATAAAGTGATTGCAGATTTGAGATAATAAATTACTGACCTTAAGCTAGAATTAAATAAGGCAAATGAACATATAGAATTTCTAACATCTGTCATATAGAAAAATAAAAAGTCAGAAAATACTTAAAGCAATAATCATCATAGTAACTCACCCTAAAATCCTCAGAGTTACAACAATCTTCTGTAAAATCAATAAAGGTTGTTGGAGGAATCAGATGAAGAAGTACCTAAATTTGAGTACACTCAATTCAATGAAAGATTAGTTGATTCAATAAATATGGTTAGAGAACTATTATTATCGAATAAAGAAATGAGAGAAAGAGAGGAATAAATAAATGTTAGATGTGATTAAATGCAAAAAGAAATCATTGTATTATAAAGAGAAAATTTTGAATTAAGGGAAAAATTAGGAGAAAATGAATAAAGAGAATCTCCACTAAAGAGACCATCAACAATAAAAAGAAATACAATGATGGGGGATGAGAGAGGGTTCTTACCAGAATAAACTACTTAATTTCAAAAAAATATAATGAAAGATTATAGAGACACTCCAAACAAAGATTATAGAGAACCATCAATGTAATAGACGAATAGAAGTATATAAACATTGAATTTAGATATGAGAGCTTATTCATAGAGAGCATAAGGAAGATAACTACCATAAATAATTTGTCCATAATCAAATTTTGAGGAGGTTTAATAGGATGAAATGACAAATTTTGGTAGAAGGAGTCTGTACTAAAAGTAAATGAAGTGATATACATATATTTGTTACTTGTTTTGTTTTGGGTTACTTTATTAATAATAATAATAAATGTCATTAAAGGATTTTCAGATTTTGTAGGAGCTAGGTTCGAATATTATAATAAACTAGGTGAGGGAGCATATTCAAAAGTATACAAAATAAAAAGAATCGCTGATCAATAGGAATATGCCCTAAAAAAAGTTAGATTACAATCATTGTCTGACAAGGAGAAACAGAACGCATTAAATGAAGTGAGGATTCTGGCAAGTGTAAGGCATGCTAACGTTATCCAATACAAGGAGGCATTTTTGGAAGAATAATAATAGATTTTGTGGTAACTTATTAAATAATTAAGTATTGTGATGGAATATGCTGATGATGGTGATCTATTCTAGAAGATTGTTGAATGCTAAAAGAAAGGAGTTTTAATGGCTGAAAAAGATATTTGGAATATATTAATTTAAGTATTAGTGATATGTATGTAGATTGTAAAAGGACTAAAAGCATTACATGATATGAAAATATATCATAGAGATCTTAAGTCAGCTAATGTATTCATGAACACAGATGGAACTGTTAAATTAGGTGACATGAATGTGTCAAAAGTTGCTAAGAAAATATTACTGTACACTTAAACTGGTACACCATACTATGCTAGTCCGGAGGTATGGAAAGATTAACCATATGATTCTAAATCAGATATTTGGTCTTTAGGATGTGTGTTGTATGAAATGACAACATTGAAACCACCATTTAGAGCAGAAGATATGAGTGGTCTCTACAAAAAAGTAGTAAAGGGATATTACCCTAAAATACCAACAATATATAGCTAAGATTTAAGCAATATAATAAGAGCACTCTTATAAGTACAACCACATCTGAGACCAAGTTGTGATAAAATACTACAATTGTCAGCAATAGTTAATAGACTTGATGATAAAGTTTTAGTAGAAGAGGAGGGGGCTAAGTTCTTACTCTAAACAATCAGAGTACCAAGAAATATGCATTATTTAACGGATAGACTTCCTAAACCAAATTATAATCCAATTAGAATGACTAAAGTTGATAAATATCAATTTATACAAACATTGGCTATTCAGAAGTAGAATTAAGAAAATATTGAAGAAAACAATTCGCTACATGTTGATTTTTTACCAAGGATTAATAATAAAAGAAATGATGATAGTCATGATAATTCAGTAATTTCTAAAAATAAGAAGAATGATGAATCTTAAATGGATATTATGTAATCATATCCTCCAAATTCTAAAATACATCAAATCTATGCTGCTGGCATATAATAACCAAAAAAATTACAAAGAATCTCTAATAAACCAAAACCTGACAATCTGAAGCTCTAAAAAAAGTTAGACATTGAAGGTGAAGCTAAGCCACTTTAAATAAAATCGTAAAGTCTTCATGTAATTTAGTACTAAACATGCTGAGGATAGATCTCCATTATTGCCCATTTTACCAAGTATTAAAAAGGAACACTCAAAAATTGAAGAAGACCAAATGAAAAGAATTAAACAGACAGAAGAGCTAATTTAATAATTAAAGGAAAGGTAATAGAAACAAAAAAGAAAACAAAAATTAAGAAACTCTGATAATTGATAATAGATATTTATTCAAGCTTTCTAAACATCGATTGCTTCTACCACTTATCCTTTGTTTTGTAATTTAAGGGCATATTTAATTTCTGTTCTGCATAGAAAGCACTACTTAGCTGTTCTCATCAAATTTTCAGCACAATTATTGCAAATACCACCATGATTACATGGATGCAAAACCACATCTGGTTCATTCTCAAAACATATTAAACAAAAATCATTTGAATCTTAATCTTTAGGAATTGACTTAATCTATTTCATCATTGTCATGCAGGGAGACTATCGAAAATTTAAAGAATCTGGTCTGAGTACATCTGAACATATAGGAATAGCACTCATGTTTCGAGTATTAGAATCACTAGTTGACTGTCTACCTAACATTTTGTAATAAGAAGCAGAAACTCTGATGAACATGATAGGGATTTTAAGTTTTCTCCATTTCTTTTTAGTTTCCTCTTCTTGTTTTTATCTTTTTGGAGATTAAGCTGATCTTTATTCTATTTGTAACAAAATACTTTTTATCAATCATAAATACATTAATTGATTCCTAATTCTCATAGTAAATATGAATAACAGTATTGAATATAATAAAATACACACCAATACAGTTACAGCTGCTATTTATATTGTTATGTAAATAGTATCATCTTCATAATATTAACAAATTGTTTTTAATAGAAAGAAAGGTACAGCAGTCAATCCAAATAAATAGAAAACTAACCACAATATTACAGTCCCTTAATAAAAGTATGGAGTACCATCAATTTATGGAATATGTTTGATGAAACAGTTCTCAATCATTGTTACTAGAAGGAGTATGATGAGGAAAGCATTAATTCCTAGTGCAGTCCATGTGATAATGAATGTTTAATAATATGAATAACTAAAGAACTGATTCCATTTCATGGTTAAGAGTAGCATTTATACAACGTAAAGAACAGAATAACTTTATCCAATCTAATTAAATGGAATTTTTACAATTATGTGTTTTCTTTTGGATTAATCATTGTTGAGCACTAGATAAAGAAAGAGTCCTATTGTTATAACTAATTAAACAGCAGGAATTATGTATAGTTATATTGGTTGAACTTCAAAATTGATAACTATTGTAATCTAATAAGTGTAGGCTTCTTACTTTGAATGAGACACTTAAGACTTTTTCAATGAAATGAATAACAGATAGAGATTTGCCTATATTTTTATCAAGCATAACGAGTATAAAAGTTATTAAATCCATGAACCATGCAAATATGATAATGTATTTAGAATCAAATAACCAAATCAATTTACAACTGAATATCACCATATAACATTAGCATATAATATTGAATGAAAATATTCTCACTACTTCATTTGAGAACTAAATAATTATGATTCAAACTTCTTTTGATGCTTGCATTTATTACATTTCATCCTATCTATTCATAATTTAAATATGTATATTACAAATTATAAAAAAGAACAAAAAATTCATTATAAAAAAGCGCTCTATTTAAGTTGTTAAATACTCGCTCTTTTACATGGATCTAGTGAGAAACACATAGAAAGAAAATTCTTGAGTTCTATTGAGACAGATTCTGGGATTGAGGGTGATTCATCTGTGAGTGCTATTCTTAGTAGAGTTGTTGCTGGATTATCAAAATTTATTTATCCACTCCATGGACACTTGGCTGTTATTAATTCCACCATTATGCAACCAAATGACCAAATGTCTGCTGCTGCCCCTAAGGATTCTTGTCTAGCAACTTCTGGTGCCATCCAAGGAATGCTACCTTACAAAACACTCTAATATAAAGTTGGTGAATGACGTCTACTACAACCAAAGTCTGAAATCTTGGCATTACCATTTGAATCCAGTAGGATGTTACTGGATTTCAAATCTAAATGTAGAATTCCCTGATTGTGTAAATACTCCAATCCTTCTAATATTTGAATGGCATATTATTTTATTACTGACTCTTTCATGGGACCAATATCATTGAGGAGTTATGACATAGAACCTAAGATATTCAAATATAATACCCATAGGCATATACTCTTGGTATATGAAGAGATAATCTTTAGTGATTTCATGGAAAATATATTTGATAACATTCTTGTGTTCTAACATTGTTAAAAACTCTAATTCACTCTATATTAGAAAATATCTTACTTCTAATTTTTACTGATTCTTAAATTTTAGAAGTATTTTTTTACAGGCTACTACTTCGCCATTATTCATATTCATGGCTTAGTATACTTGAGCATTGGAACCAGATCCGATTACTTTACCAAGTTTGAAATGATTATCTCTTTTGGCATAATCTTTTATTTGAACGAATCTGTTTATTGGCGCTAGTGTTATGTGATGCTAGTTTCTAGCTGGAACTTTCAATACTCTATGCTTTTAATGCCTATATTAGTGGTAATTTCATAGTGTACCTTTGACTTGCTGCCCTTATTGTATTATTTACAGACCTCATTATTTATCTAACTAAACAAAATTTGTGAAATAATTTATATATATATTTTATTGATTTTCAACCTTATATCATTGCTATTTTTATATTCCCTTAACCTAAATATTGTCCATAACTAAATAAACGATAGTGATTATTAATATTACAACTGCAATTTCACAAATACATTTAGACATATAAATCTTTAACAAAAACTTCAAATAAATCAGTTGAATAAAAAAATAAATCCCATTATTTATATGATCAAAAAGTTGAAGCAATCGTTTGACAATAAGTTTGGTACCTCTTCAAAATAGGAACCTTATTAAGAAATGGAAGATGAAGTTTAACCTCGTAATCAAACATTGGATTAATAGTAAAAATATTATCTATAGACTAGGAACCAAGAGAAAGAGGCGAGAGAAGTCGGTATTTATTTTGGGTAATTTAGATGATAATTTGAAAAATTAATACGGTGGTGGAGATTAAGGTTTTCCTGATTTTTCGAAAGGAATGTTGCCTGCTGAACTGATGTAGCAAATGTAGGAACCAGAAGCAAAGGAGGAGGAACAAAATAATGATAAAAAAAACGATGATAATAACAACAATCTTGATTTCACAAAAGCAATTATACCAGAAGAACTTGTCTAATAGATGCAGGAGGAAGAAATCAGGAAGATAGCAGAAGAAAATGCGAAAAAGAAGACTAAGAAACCAAAATCAAACAATGAAATGCCTGCTTTTCTAACATAAAAAATTTGCTTAAATGAAAAAGGAGAAAATTATTATGTAGAGGCTGCTAAATAAGCAAAAAAGTAAAACAGTACCATGAATAAGTTAAGTGAATATGTTTCAACTAAAGCCTTAAAAGCAAAACGAGAAGTGAAAGTATGAGTATTTATAACTCCATTTAGAAATAATTCAAGAAACTAGATGCCATAGTAACGAAGACTATTTTGGAAAAGAAGACACACATTAACACATGGATAGCTGGTTAAGTTGATAATTAGGTTGTTGACATGATGGGAAGAATGGAACCAAAAATATAAGAGAGTATAAAAAAGTCTGTTCCTTATGATTTCATGCAAAATTTCTTTCATGATGTTGCTATCAACCTCTGGAAAGATTTCACTGATTTAATTAGACTGGAATTGCGAATCAGAGTCACTCCCCCAAAATTACAAATTCGAAAACGATAAGTCAAAGGCCTTTTACAACAGATAAGAACCTTTATATTATATTCTCTATATCCCGCTGATCTTAATGTTCGAGATCATATGCGCAGAGCCTCATTTATGTTAGTGAAATTACTATAATTAATTCCTTACTTAGGTTTACAGCCTTTAATTTTCATTGTAATCTTAATTTCCATTAATAAAGTATTTATTAAACTATTTTAGGATGAAGAATTTTAACTTGTTAATTATATTGCAGATTATAAATCACTTTAATTTGTAACAAATGGTTTGTTTCCTTGTTTAATTGCATACTTCCATTATTTTTTCTTTGATTATGGTCCAGGGAATCATCAAATGATTCATGTACTTATAATAACTTTAATTACATAAACTGTCACGGTTTGGATTGCTTATTATTTGATCAGAAAATCTTATTCCAGAATGGATACCCATAAAGAAGAAATGGGTATATCAACAGATGACAAAGGGGGACGTCTTTTCTCATTTTTGCTTTATGATGCTATATGTTTGATGATAGTTGTTTTAATTTCAAGTATTTATAATGTTAATTTAGTTTTGATATATTTTGGTAATGTCAAAGATGACCCAAAGAAATCATTAGGAGATTTATTATTCTTTATTAGAACAGTATATGCTTTTTTAAGTTTTCCTTTTATAATATTCGCATTCCCTTTTTT
This sequence comes from Paramecium caudatum, assembly GCA_000715435.1. Lineage (NCBI taxonomy): Eukaryota > Ciliophora > Oligohymenophorea > Peniculida > Parameciidae > Paramecium > Paramecium caudatum. The sequence continues at coordinate 443,736 of JMSD01000008.1, forward strand.
CGTTAAAATGTTGACTAATGCTACACCATCAGGATATGATAAATTTGGTAATTGTATCCCAGCCATCAATACACTTTAAATCAGTTATACTGAAGTACCTTTGTTGCGAAGTGAAGCAGTCGACATTGGTGATATTGTGGAAGGAGGCTATGAGTCAGATGAAGATAATTAAAAACCAGATGTTAAACCTCTGTCAACAGGAAGAGATTGATTTTTATATTGTAAGTTATATATACATTTTTAAATAATAAACGAATTTCTTTTTCAGGTAACAAAGCCTAATCTATTCAATTCTTAGTGCTATGTTTCAAAAAAAAGTTCAATGAGCATAAGTTTGGTCAAAAAGATTAAATTGCTTACCTCTGCACTTTGATTTTTGTATATAATATACTCTATCAGTAACATAATAAATTATTTATAATTAATATCAAACATTTTCAATAATGATATTTGTTAAAAATTCACTATTAAATTTATAATGTTTATTTCAATTACTCAAATAAGTCCAATTATTCATTAGTTGATAATTATGATACATAACCAAGAACCATTCCTAAAGTCACAGTTTTAGGTAAAACAATTTGATGTAAATACAGATATGAAAACATTCCTGTCAGGATTTAGCAATCCATTCTATCAGTAATACCTCCATGACCTGGGATTGTATCACCAAAATCCTTAATCTTAATGCCTCTTTTAAAACCTGAGGCAAAGAATCCTCCGAAAGGTGATACCAAGGAAGTAAACAAGCTGAAAACCATAGCATGTAATTGGAAATCACTGAAAGTCACAGTATTTATTCCTAATATAGGAAAAGGTAATTATCTGGCTGTTGAAATAAAAACACTTGGTGTTTCACATGTTAAAGTTGAAAAAGGGGATAGCGGTAATGCATGCTGAGGACAAATCAAGTACTGACTACCTTGTAAGAAATATGCAAACTAATATGAACATTAACGATACACAAAATGAAGCAATTAAGGTCGAAAAACAACCTCCAATGAATCCTTCCCAAGTTTTTTTTGGAGACAATTCAATTAATGGAGTTTTACCGAATGAAACACCAAAAATATATGCCATAATATCATTAGTAATCACCAAAGAACATGGTAAAATAAACCAAACAATACCTAATTTATTTAAGATATTATACCTTCAAAAATATTCATAATCATTACAGAGCTCTATGCGACAACAAGTATTAATGTTATGTGAGTCCACCCAAACATTCTAAATTAATACCTATAGTATCCTTTTTTAAGTGATAATGTGAAAACCAAGAATCCTGCAACCCATAGCATAAAAGTAATTATATTATGATATTTTAGCACAAATGACAGCATATGATGTTTAAATGCGTATTCTTGCAATTTCGATTGAAACAATTTTCCATAACAGAAGAATGTGGCTATTGCAAAAAAATACCAGTTGATTAAGGGAGAATATCTTACATTGACTTCTTTCTCATAGTTCCGCTTTAAACCCACTATTTCTTTGAATATACCTATATTAGTTAACAGCACTAATCCAATGATATAAATATGTCCTGCCCATAAAACAGCCATAAATCCTAAAATCATTACAATTGTCCAAATTGTTCGTACAACAAAATTGTTATTTTTTATTAAGATCGGTACATTTCTTTCTAGATTTGGCAATTTATTTTTTGCTGGAGTTTGCTTCTTTGGAGCAGGCCCTCTTCTTCTGACTTATGTATCAGATAATTCTGAGAATTCATTTTCTGTATTTGATTCCTCCTACTCAGATTTTTTCATTAAAATTAGATAAGAAAATATATTATGAATATATATCAGCAATTTTTATTTAAACCTGAATCAAACCCACTCAATTTAGCCCGAATTGCACTTATTTTGATCGGGTTAATTGGATTAATCGGATTAATTTAATTATTATAGGTTGGCTGAGATTATGGTGCCTATGGAAAAGGCATAGTTGCAAATGGAAATCCTTAATGATTGAAAGCCGGAGAGTTAAACATTCTTAAAAAACAATCTTATGGTGTATTATTTCCAAGATCATTTGTTGATTTCAACAATTCATCAAAAAGTTATAATTAACTTGGAAAAGTATTTTATTTTCTCATCTCATAAGGTGATTAGATATTATTAGGAGGACTTGATTCTACAATAAAATTGGAATTTACAAATTAAATAGTGCAATGGTGAGAAAGGTAACATTGGAGAATAAACTGGTAGCCCCATCATAAGTGGCTACTATTATTATTACTACTATTATTGCTACTGAGATTATAGTTATTGTTATTATTGTGATTATTCTTACTGATGTTCTTCTTTAATTTCTTGTATGACTTCATTTTCTAATACCATAGGTTTAGGGGAAGGGATTATTGTTTCTTTTTATATGTTTTTCCTTATTCTTTTACTTGTTAATGGAACAGGCCCTTCATAATCTCTTCCTTACAAATTAGCTAATAATTTATGGATGGCTATATCTTCATTGTCTAATTACTTAAAATGTCAAAAAATATACATTAGTTCTTCTGTAATTGTTCATCATTGAATTGTATTGATTTTTTACTTAATTTTCTGTTCTGCCTGGAATTCGCTTTGATATAAGAGACCATCTCTTTCCTATCTCTTGTACTAGTAACAAAAGCTATAATTATTCCTATTATGACCATTCAGATCTAAATTAGGTGATTAATACTTTTTAAGGTCAGGATTAAGATAATTATTCCATCTTTCTCTTATCTATTTGGCATGTCTAACAATTTTAGTAGGATTGGCTCTATTGAAATCAATGGTAATTTAGGTCCAATTTTTATTTTCACTTGGATCTGTAATCAACTTTTGCAAAACCTCATCCTCTTCTAAATTCCATGGAGCCATTTTTAAATTGGTCTTCAACATGCTAATCCATTTTAGATTCAGGAGTTGTTCAGTTACTCCAAGTACTGTAGACAAATAGTGCCAATCTTCATCTGTCTATCACATGAAAACAAATAATACAGGGTTTAGGTCGGTTTTGCTAGTGAGTTCAAAGTATTTTAAAACAGTCCAAACGAATAAAATTTTGTCCTTCCTGTGCCACTTTGTTCTGTGCTCTTCGTTAGTGCGTCTACATAATTATTATTTGTACTTTGAAAACTCTTGGAAGTAGTAATTTAGTATATTCTTACAGGGTGGAAAGCTCTTTTCATTTATTTTCAGAACTTTTTTTATCTACTTTAATTTAACTGGCCTTTCTTTAAATTCACTAATGTCCTCCAGAAATTAAGCAAAATTCGACATCTTATAACAATTAATTTATAGATAATAATATTTAAGATTTATGACTTATTTATTTAATAAAAATAGAACATTCATGTTCATAAATGTGAAACATTATTACTGACTTTCCTGGAAAATAAATAATCTAATCCTTGATATTTATGTGACAAATTTATGAAATAATAAAAATCTTCAACTTATTAGAATATAAAATATAATGAAAACGAGCCTAGTAATTAATGATCTAGAGTAAATGTTATATGATGATCCCTCCATCTAAAGGAGTATTAAATTAGCAAAATTCTCAAAAACTAATCAAGAATTGTTTATTACTGCTGATAATTTTGACAACATTCATTTATGGATGAATGAAAATCCGTAAATTTAGGCTGTAAAATAATCTATGAAATTAGAAATTTGAATCCATTGATCAAATGGCTATTACCTGCTTGCAGCTCAACATGAATGATAACTAAATATTTTCAGGAAATAAAAAGGGTTTAATAAGTATTTGGGATATCGAAACATAAAAAAGTAATTGCAATAAGTAATTTAGTTATCAATACATTCCAACCCCATAATAATCTTATAAAAGTTATCATAAATTATAACCAGAATACTATAATAAGTGGTTCTGCTGACAAAAAAATAACCTTTATTGATCTTAGAGAAAAATAAAAAATTGCAGAATTATTAGGCCACCATCTACAGATTAATGACCTACAAATCACTGATAATAAATAGATTTTGGCATCATCTTCTAATGATGGTACTGTAAAAATTTGGGATTTGAGATAATCGAATACTCTTGCTACTTTTTCTGAGCATTAATCTCCAGTTACTATGTTATGTCTCTTACAGAAGTAATAAATGCTTGTTTCAGGGGAAGAAGATAATATGATGATGTGTTGGGATTTAAATAAACTTGTTTAAGTAACATTTTTATTAATATAGTATTCTGAAGATTTAGTTCAATGTTCTGTGTCAAAATTGATTTGCGATCAATAATAATCTGTTTTCTTTTCTATTTCATCTGATTTTATAACAGCTTGGAATGTAAAATTAGAAATGTTGGGTTAATTCACTACTAACATCAATTAAGTATATGATGCTACAATAGATAAACAGATCACTGTACTTTCTTAATCATTAATAAATAAATTTAGTAAAACAAGAATATAGTTTCCACAATATGGGACATTATCAAATGAATAAGAATAATAAAAAACTAATTATTCTATTTAAAGTAATCCTTTGATAGAAAATAACAGTTACATAGGTTTATTTAATTTCCGTCCTAAAACTGCTCCAGGGAATGTAGCTCAAAATCAAAAATTATAAGAAGAAGATGATCTCTTCAAAAGGCAAAACATGACAGAGAAAAATTAATTTAATTAAGATTAAAATTAGATTGTATTAGAAGGAGAAGGAAATGAACAATCCCCTTAAAAAGAAGAATAAGAAGAAGATGAAGAAGATGATGATATTATCAATACCTAAAATTTCTGTTTATCAATGCCTTTTAAGAAAAAAAACCGTCCAAATACTGCCATAAGCAACCCGGAAATAATAAATAATGAATTTAAGGATATAAAAGAATATTAGGATAAAACTACCAATAACCCATTCTACTAAGGTAATAATTCTTAAAATGTTGATTAAAGTAATTAGGAAATTCAAACAGGAGATAAAGTTTTGGACTGCGAAGCAGATTAATTTAGTAAATGTTTTTATCCTAAAATAAAAATAGTGGAAGTTCAAAAAACCCAAGAGGAATAAGAAGATTTAGATTTAATTTCAACTAATTAATTTTCTCTTCGATTTTCTTAAATTCTTTTTAATAATGGCAACAAAGAATATTATAAATAGATTGAATTAATTGATGAAATAGATTTGAGTCATCTAAAATTTATTACCATAATGAATGAAAGAATAAATTAAATTAAACCAATTGTGAACAGTTGGGTTAAAAAAAACTTTTAATAAGCACTTGTCTACATTTTAGAGTAAAAATATTTTAATTTTAGATAAACTAATTTAGCAATTTTGTTGGATTTCTTCAAATTGATCTCGGATAGGCCTAATTTCAATAATATAAAAGAAGATTATTTTCCTTAACTTCTATAAAAGGCATAACTACTTTTAGAATCCTAATATAGTAATTACTAGAGTGCAAGTCTATCTTTTATACAAACTTTATTCAATGCAATTTCAGAGGTACATTTGCGATTAAATAGAAAATACTTTCAACAAGAAAATAATAGTAAAAAAGACCTAATACAAGTCCATAATAAAAAACACTAAACGATAAAATTATTTATGAATTTGAGAAAATCAATCGCTTATCCAAAAATTTGCTGACTGATTAAGATGAGAAAGTTGCTGGGCAAGCCAAGTAATTGTACACTTAGTTGTCAGTATTTCTCAATAAAATTTGATCATTAACTTAAAAAATAGATGATTTATATACTCGATAATTCTAAACAAATTATTCGAAGAACAAAAAATGAAAATTCAAACAGATTCCTCAGCATCGCTGCTAAATGAACTGTCCCCAGTGTCATGTTGCTGAATAGGAGCAACTGGCTATGGGGCATAGTTATATGTAGTATTTGCTTTGTGAACCTAAAATTAGAATTTATACTTACAATTTAATCTGGCTTCTCTTGAATCTTTGCTTCTTCGGCTTTTTTGCTTTACTGCTTTTTAATGTATTCTAATTTGGTGTTCACATATTTTTCTAATTGTCTTGTCTTTTTTACTGGCAGAGTGTCAATGTCAAATTCTAATTCCTCACTTTGGTCTTGAATTTTTAGGCCATCAGAAACGATTTCCCAAACTCCCCTTAAGTGTTCTGGTGGTAAACTATTGATGTTTGAGACAAGGGCCCTTTTTTCTTGCATATTCATTGGTTATTCCATTATACTTGGTTATTTTCTATATTGAATTGAATTATACTTTGGTATTTGTTTATGATTTGGTATCTATTGGCTAACAGGAGCCTTTTTTTAAGGCTTATCAACTTTAATAGGGGTTTCAATCACCTACTTTGGCTGATAGGGTTTATCCATTTCTTTGTAAAGTTCATTAAAATGCTACTCTATCTCTTGTGTCATTGCATACAACTAAGAACCCTTGTTGTTCATTGTGTATGACATTTGCCATATTTTTTTAATATCACCCCAAAATTACGTGGCAGTCATATATACATCTAAATTCAAAGCAATATTTACTATTTTTGAGATTCGATTCAACTATTTGCAAGTCCACGTATTCTAACTCTGGTGGATAGTTGACATTGTCTAATTTTCTCAAAAATGGTGCTGCGAGTGAATGTTTTTTTAATTTTTAAATTATGGCTAAGCATCTTTTGATCTCATCATTGCTTTCCTTATAGGGAGCCACATAGGTCTTTTTAGTGACTTTATTTTCTTCATCGGAGGAGATATCTTAAGAAATTTTCTAAAATTTTATTAATTTAATAATAAAACCTTAACATCTCTTTTTGATTATCTACTCAAATTTACACTAAATCCAGCGGGTAATCGTTTCGCTATTACTCGAGCCTGATCAGCAGTTAATTGGACTTAAAACACATCATCTAATTGCTACAAATCAAAAATTAATAATAGATCGTACGCAAAAGGTTGTCATGGCTTTTCAATATGATTTTACAAGGAAGAGAGGTAGTATGTAAAACAAATTATTTTAATTAATATTTTTTGTTTTATCACTTATAAAACCCCTAATAAATTTTTGACCGGGGTAGGGAAAATAAAATAAAAAATGATTATTTAAATATATTTTTAGAGAGACATTCCAAGGTGTTGTGGAACATGCCACAAGCTATGAAAAACCTTGCAAATGAAAAGAATACTAAAGAAAGACATCAAATTAGGGATCTGTGAATTTTTTTCTAATAATTATACAATTACCATGATGAGTTTTTTCCTATTCTTGAATTGGTATTTATTGAGTCAGTATTGTATCCCTATCAATCAAACAACAGAAAGTTCCAATATTCACGAGGTTTGAGTTTTTTTTAATTTATATTAAATATTGTAAATACTCATTGGAAAATACAATACTTATTAAAAAACAAAATTTGAATCAATAGCGTCATCATAGCATTTTCCAACTATTTTTTGCTTAGAGTGTTGTTGAAATGTTGGATTGGGAATTCGATGAGTCTTGATCTTTGGGAAGACCTAAAAATAGTTCCTATTTATACCAGGAGAAGAATTTCGAATTTTATGTCTTACATTTGTAAGGTTGTGACCACTTGGTTTATTTTTTGAATCATCTATTACTAATATATATTGAATATTACTTTTTATTGCTGGTGAGAATGTTCGGGTGTTGACAGTAGATGGCTTTTAAACTATTGTAAAACTAGTGGATTGTATGGTATCCTTTGGCTTTCTAAAAAAATAAATTATTGTATTACACTTATTTTGTTGATTGTGTCTTTTCAGTTAATTCTTATAACACTCTTACAGGTTAATTTTTAACAAATTAGGCTTGACTCTTTGTTAAATTTTGAGGAGATATCAACTTTTTAAATTGATTGATATCTTAAACAACACCTTATTGCTTTTAGTATGATTTAGTTTCTGCTTCAATAGCAGAATTACTGTTATTATTAAAACTACTATTGTTTTGTGCTTGATTGGCACTTTAATTCAAATATTTATCCTGGAAAGAATTGTTTGGCTTTTGTTAGTTTCTTAAGGTAGAAGCAGCTTATCTTCGGCATTGAACATTTCTTAAATATATTTATGAACTTGATTAAGGTAAAGGTGGGCCTTGTTAAGGAACTTTCTTAAATTGATCTTTATGAAAAGGAGATAAACTTTCTTTTTTTTATTAGCTTGTATTCTTCACATCCTTAACTTCAGCACTATTGGGTCTATTTTTACTATCTAGCTCATCACCTTTTTTGGTGAGCGAAATACTTCTCTCCTAAACTTTATTTTAAGTAGTGTTGACAGAATTCAATTCAACAGCTGTTTGATTTTATTTTTGAATCATTGAAGTAGATTAAGATTATTTCATTTAATTTTTCATTTGCAGCTATTAAAATTTTTAATAACTAGATTGCAATTGAGAAATTGATTGAGTTAATGTTTTTTAAATTTCAGAATGTTTTGCAGAACTTATAGATTACATCAATGTAGGACTTATTAATTAATCTAATTTATTTTTTTATTAGTTCAATTGTTGTTCAGGTTATTTTTATTATTGATAACCTTAATTTACTAAAAGTATTGGATTTTGTGTTATTTAATTATTTATTTAAGATGCTTATACTAATTACTAATCCATGCTTAATATGGCTTCTGATTGTTTATTGAAATAATTTAAGGATTGCTAAACTTAATTTTTAAATTCCTAAAAATTCGTTAAAATAGAAGTGTTATCTTTTTGCTTCACTGAATTAGGCCTACTATTTGCAATATCTACTTAATTTTTTTTTTCCTCATTCTGCTGCAAAGAACTACTTCTAATTCCACTTTATTAATTTATTAATTAAGGACTAGTTGTTGCACTAATTTATTGTTGGGGTTTAACGAGATTATTAACTAATGGTTTTTTTTATGCTTCCGTTTAAGTTTTAGTTTTTAAAGCACAATGCATCAATAAATTCTAAAATGAAGGATTATTGGTTAGAGTGTTGACTTCACTTGCATCTTATTGTTAAGATTTACTGCTTGCCTATTTTGTTTGTGGAGTACTTTTTGGAAAATTCTATTATATTTATGGTTGTTTAGCTGGTTAGACATTGTTCTATATTTTTTAAGCTCCCTGGTTAAGTTGAATATTTACTTTCATTATAGATTAACAATCGGATTCAGATTTCAGATTTATCTCAGAAACTGGTACAAAATCTGGTGAACCCGTATAAACCAGAGTTGCTAGTTAAAAATTCTCCTTATTTAATTAATCTTTCCATTTAATTCTTTAACTACAAATCTTTCCCAAAACCCCCTAACATTAAATTATAAGATACTAATTTTGCCTGTAAATTTGTGTATATATCATCTACTGGTCCATTGTGAGAATTTAAGAATGTATTTCGTATAATCAATTCTTCATGAACTTAATTTGGATCCTATTCATCGGAAGTTAATTCATTCCAAGAAGCAGTTCTTTTTGGCCCAGATTTATTCATTCTATTTTCCAATGCATTCAATTAATAGAAAAATGATGCTCTAATCTCTAAATCCGGTCTGCGAGAGTTCAAGTATTCGAGAGTTTTGTAGAGAGTCCATGAATACCTATAAAATTTAAATTAATTAACGAACTTTTTCATAAAATAGGCTGCCAATACACAACATGCTCTACTCTAACCTCTTACTGAATGAACAAGACAACTCTCTCCTTACAAGAAACATTCTTCCACAAATGTAAATATTTTATTAACATTATCACTTTTCTCATCAAATAACACCTAACTCAAACATATAAGTACTTCATTATCCTATTCAACCCAATTAAATGTTAAATATTTAACACCCATTAATGTCCACTTATTCTATACCTCAGTCCCTGAACAATTAATTATGTGAGTAACTTTGTTAGTTACAATGAATTCTCGATCCTTTATAGAATAAATATAGAACTTATGATGCATACTCATCTCCTATAAATAATCCATCTTTTATTTTTATTGCACCTACTATCTAGGACATTTATTTTTTAAATTTAATACTTGAATAATAAAATTATGAATATTACTTTTCTTTCTTAAATCCCTAGGTTACAGTCATTTATAGCAGACATCAATCATGATACAACAGTGGATTTAATGAAGCTACATAATTTCATTGATTTAAGAATACAATAAACCTCTATCACCTTAAATGAAGTCCTGCATTTTTATGAATATTGCCAATCAACGTAATCAATTATTTAAATTAGGGAATTTCTTAAAATGCATAGCTCTAGAAATTGGACAGATGAAGAATGGAAAGTCCTGTTATGGGTTATATAGCAATATTGTTCTAAAACAAACAAAGAGATTGATAATTTTGTAAATATTCCGTCATTATTGTAGCAACTCGAAGACTGGACCAATATCTCAGAGATTATTGCATTCAAAGATGCACTCAATTGTTAATTTAAATGGTTTACTCATCTAAGAATAGTATCAGCCACAAAAAATTGGTCAGCTTAAGAAGATAAATTACTCTATCGAATCATGACAAAAGAGCCTAACATTAAGTGGTTTGAAGTACAATATGAGATGTTTATTGAATCAGAAGGATAGTATTTCAGGAAGGCCAAGTAATATAGAGAAAGATGGAATAATTATTTAAATCCTCAAGTTAATCGGTAATCATGATTATTATATCTAAGAGGAATTTGGACAGAATCAGATGATTACAATTTGTTGCAATTATCATTAGAAGAAGGACTTAGATGGTCAAATATATCAAAAAAACTAAAGAATAGAACAGAAAATCAAGTCAAAAATCGATTTAAAAGTCTCATAAATAAAGAAAGAAAAATCATTCATATTCCAACAGAAATTCTCACAAACTCAACAGAAGATACAGGCAAACATGGTCTAGACAAGATGACAGAATTTTTAATTCATTCTATTCTCAGTAGATTAAAGCCAGTTCAAAAACAGTAAAACTCTCAACCCTCACCAGTTTTATAATAAGAATAGCAATAACAAAACTACAATCCCGAATAACCTTATAATCAATTTTCCTAGTATCCTTTATTGGTTACTCCTTAGTAATATTACTTTTAGTAATTTCAATAGATACCACAAATACAACAAATACCATAAATCTAATAAATACCTATTCAACCACCTTAATAATAATAATATCCTTAATAACCAGGATTAAGTATCCAAATACCTAGTCCACCACTCATTTAATAATAGTTATTGTAATAGTAGTTCTTATAACAACAACAAACCTTAATGCCTCCCTACTACCCTAATCAATTCATACCTTAAACCTTTATGTAATAACAATAATTTAAATTTAATGTCTATTCTTCTTAATAAAATACTCCAACAAATTCAATAGGTACATTAAGTTCTTAAAAGTCAGAAAAATTAATCTCCGATTAAATTAAGGAAGAAGAAAATAGTGGTTCATCATCAAATAAAGAACCAAAAGTGTAGAAAATGGTATGTGTATCAGCTTAATCATCAATTAATGGTTCAACTAGTTCAATTAATTCAATGGATGCAATCAAATAAAACTTTAATAATATGCACATTGATTCGGAACAAAACAGCCCAGATGAATTATAGAAAAGAAAACATTAAAGATCACAATCTGGCGCTTTCGACATTTCCAATTAGGGTAAAATAAAAACGAAGAGATCAAGATTTTTTTATGCATCCAATGATGGTTGAATTAATTAAATTAATGAATAAAATTTTAAAACAATCATTTAGTATCTCTCGCCGATACTTAATTAATAGAGAAGCCGTATCACTTAAGGAGATCGAATTTTGTAGCACACCTTTAGATTTAAGTTAAGATTCTGTATCCCCCACAGAATTGATTGTTAAAATAAGCCAATAAATAGATCCATAAAATTTAGTAAAATTATACTCCAAATATTCTGAATCATATGCAGAAAGGCACATCCTTTAAAGTCTAAAAATATCAGCCAGAATGATTGGGATATACTATTTGCCATTAAATGATTATGAATTTTTTGATTCATATAAGAAGATGGTAAGATAATTCAATCAATATTTACCAACTCTCAATAATTTAGATTTAGCTGATTATTTATATTGGTATAAGAAGTTTTCAAATGATAATGCAGCCAATCAATTATTAAATCAAATTGACCACGAAGCACTCAAATCAGTCATCATAAAATATATCAAAGAAAATTAATTCCTACCAAGACAATTAAATATGATTTATGAATGCATTGATATGATCTTTCCTAATAATGAAGAATTAATGAGTTAATTCATTGAAAACTTATTTTCAACAAATGATATTACTGCAACTCAATTACTATAATTTTTATCCTCAATCAATAAAAAATTTGCTATAGAGAAAAGATTGGACTAGTAGGCCGTATTACAATTTTTGCTTTATTCCAATAAAATTAAGTCATTTGATGTGGATTAGATTGCAAGTATTGTTAAATCAGTTTCTACAATGAAGTTACATTTATTTGTTACAGAACGCAAATTTTTAGAATTCATAGAATATGCCTTTGAAGTGACTTAATAAAATATTTCATATTTAGAGTAAGGACCACTTCTAAATTTACTTACTGCTAAAAAATATTTGCCTTAAAATTCTGGTTCTCAATTTTTTCTTTCTATCCATGAAAAATTCATGCAACTACTTCATCAATAAAAAACTGAAGCTAATCTTGAATTTTTGATTCCTTATACAATAAGAACCATAAACTTTGATTATGTTACAGAAAGTGACAAAGAATTTCTTATAGATTTAAGTATTCAGATTTTAGAAAAGAATTTTCAATCAAATGAAAGTATTCATTTAACACTTCTATTAATTCGTCTGAAGAAAGTTAATTAAAGATATATTTAATTACTAAAAAAACAATTAGAAACTCTTGTAATAACAAATTATAACACTCAACATGTCTACTTAATATACTTATATTGGGTCTGTGGAGAGGATGTCACAGAATATTTAATTAAAATAAATAATCAATGTGATGCAATCTCTTCAGATGAAGATTAACAATTTGTTAGTCGAGTTTGTGCAGCTAATATCATGGCACTCTATGATGAATATAATAGCAAAAGCCCAAGCTATCTGTTTTCGATTATGCAAAGGTAGACTTATGTTTCATCTATTCAAACTATAGGGGCTTGCCTATTTAAAAGTGAACGAATGGAAAATCTTTATCTTGCCAAAATTAATTCACTTAGAGCAGAATCTGTTAGATTTGAGCATTCCAAATTCTGGTCTTAACTGTTATCAATGGTTCATTCCCATGAAGAGGCGATTGCACTCTCTGATTGGTTATCTTTACATAAACCAGCTTTTCTTAATTAAGCATTGCCTTTGATATTCACTTCACAAGATATTGATGATGTAAAATTCTATTTAATATAGGATTCCAGATAACGAAAGACTAGGCTGTATTTTTGCATGTATTTCTATTCAAAAATCTAAAAAACCTAAATATGGAAATAGTAATGAATGGTATAATTTACACTGAAAAGCTCTTTTAATTAATGGTTGAATATAATCCAGAAATTTTAGATACTTTATTTTCATATAGTTACAGGTGCAAAGATGGTTTGGGGACAGCATAATTAATATAACTATTAGAAGAAAAATTCCCAGATCGAATGAATGAATTTCCTATAGAAAAGCACTTAAAATACAACTACAACTAACTCAAACAATATGATACAAACTTTATTTTAATGATGATTAGATATGGTTGCATACCATTACAAGATTGTTTAAAAATTTATCATAATATGATAAATTTTAGTAGCAATGAACTTCGTTTATTGATACTCTTATTAGCTATGAGTAAAACGTTAACAATGGAAAAATTATAAGTACATATAAAAGAATAATTGAAAAATCTAAATGAAACCTATTTAATATAAATATCATGATTTCATATTTCATCTATGTCAAGTTCTGGGTAATCTCCAATTTCGATCTCATTTGGTCTCACAAATATTCCGAATTTTTGAGGACATTAGAAATATTGAAAGCCCGAAATGGTACCATTATTAGCTCCTGTTGGTTCATCCAATTGAATACCAATAAAATATCCCAAACCCATCTAAGGAACTTGACCAACTAGAATTACTATATTTTATACCATATCTCACAGTCCCTCTTCTCTCTCCTTACTTTATCTAACATCGTGATCCAATAGCTATTGCCATGGCTTCCTCTTCTTAATAAGCATCATTGATTTCTGGTTTAGGGTTTGGTACTCCAGCTGCCTATTATTGAATAAATTGCTATTTGAATTTTCTCATATTCACAGGCAACTTATCATAATCCTCATCACTTATGACATATTTTTGCACCTTTCCAACATCCTCCAATCCATTCAACACTGAATTTGGATTATTGTCTATGATATGAATTTCATATCCATCCTTCACTCCATACGTTCCTAAAAACTTCACATCATCATTCATGTAACTTACAAAGTTTCCCTAAATCAACATTCATAATACTTATTTATCTTTCAACTACAATTACATGTACTTTGGATCACTACCATATCGCTTCTCAATCGACTCCTTGATACTTCCTATAGTTTGCATCAAATCAAATCTAATATCAATCATCTAGGCAGAGGAGATATTGTGAGTAAGTGTGAGTTTTACTGTCGTATCGTAAATAGGTTCTGCTTACATTGATTTTATTATTGATTTATGAAGTTGTTTTGTAAAAGAAATATTATTATTCCCGATAAAATACTAATAAATAAAAATGTCATATTCATAAAGGAACTTTCAAAATTAACCATTTTATTCACCAGCCAAATTCGAAAATGATTAAAAAGACCTAATGATCTCTCAATTAAAGGCCGAGAACTTTGAGTTGAGGTAGAATGAGAGGGATTACCAGGAATTAGCTACACACCTCAAATCATTAGAACATCGGTGAGTAATTCATGTAACGTAGATATAACATGTTACATGAAGAAAAAATGAGAAATGAAGTAGAATTTCGTAATAGGAGTGACCAAACACTGAAAACCATAGCCAACTTAAGAAATGAGATCGATAATTTGAAATCTCAGTTAACAGAAAAACATATTGAAAATCAAGAAATGAAGGCTGAGAATTTAGCATTTAAGGAAATCACAGAACACAGATCACAAGAAAATCAGAGAGTAAAGGGTGATGTTTCTCAATTGCAGGAGACAAATAGAAAATTATATGAAGATAAACTCAGATTAGAGACTGAAATATAAGCTTCAAAAGAGGAAAGAAAAAGGTATTTTATTATTCTAATAGATTGCTCCATGATCGAGAAATATTGAACAATACATATGAGGATGTTTTAGATAAATTGAATGAGAAAGAAAAATAATGTGTTTAACTATAAAATGAATTGGATAATCTAGAAAAACAATCCATTATTTTTAGAGCAGATGTTGAAAATGTATGAAGATTGTTATGTAGATTAATAATGAATTGAAGACTAAGAATGAAAACCTAAAATATACTCGAATGCAGTATTAAGAAGCATAGAATTACATTTCATAGTTGTAAAATGATCTAGAAGAATTGCACAAATAGAAAGAGAAATTCAAGTCAGAAAGCTTGCTTTATTAAAAAAATTATTAATCAGAAGCAGATACCTGCATGGAGTTAAATGCTCAAGTTATTCAATTGGATCAAACAGTAAAACATTAAGAAAAAACATTAATTGATTAAAGAAATGAGATTGAGAGGCTTAAATCCTTACACATGGAATGCTTAGAATCAACAGAAGAATTAAGCCATGAATTAGAATAAATGAAGAGAATCAATCAATCATTAGAACATTAACATAGAGAAGTAATTAAATTCCCTAACTAGGTCATGGAAGAACTTGATAAAATGTCTTTATCTGAAGAATAGGCTGCAATGAGTAGAGCCAGCAAATACAAAGAATTAAAGACCAAATTGATCATGGGAACTAAGCAAATTCAGTAGTTCCAATCTCCATTCAAGAGACTTTCTACAAATAAAAAACAACAATAGATGAGATAGTATGATATTTGAAAGTGTTTTTTACTATTAATATTTTAATTTTTTAACAGCTTTTCAGTATGATTGAGATCAGGCGCCCACTATCTGAGAAGAATCTTGGTAATCGATCTAGTAAGGACCTATAGAGACCAAGTTCATCTAATTCATAATAGAAATAGAATTTGTAAACCATGAAGAGCTCAGTGCAATTACAAAAATAAAATCAGAACTTTTACTCTAAATATTTTAGTTACAAAGATTAAAAGGAAAACATGGAAATAAGATCAAATGTTGAAAGGAATCCATCTGCCAAGTAAAAATAACAACCACAAGAATATAAGAAATTATAAGATAAATTGCTCTATTTAGAGAATAAAATCACTTCCATTAAGACTCATATTGATAATAGTTAAAAGCAATCTAAAAGTAACTTAGCTTCTAAATTCTTTTCCCAAAATCAAAAAAATGCAGGTCAAGTTCAAAGATCAATTTAGATTGATTTTACTAGTAGAGGAAAAGAATAACAAGAATAAAAAAGAGAATAAACTCCACAACAATAAAATAAATTGAAATCAAGTACTTTAGTTAATAATGAATATAAAATTGAAGGGACAATCATTAAGAAACCAAGTCTATCAACTTTTGTTACTTAAGTCAAAGCTCCACTAACTGAATAGAAATCAAATTTCAAAAACCTAAAACCAGATTCTACAAAAGCTGGCAGTTCTATCAAACCTAATTTCAAAAGAAAAAATTCATAAGAAAAAACAACTGACAATACATTCCTATATTATATCTCCTCAATTATTAGAGGATACATGGTGAGCGAAATCACTAGACCTATTGAATTAATTAGAGAACATCTTTTATAAACAATGCAAGCCTCTATTTTTTAAAAATAAGTCAAAATAGTTACAAACTTTGAAGATAAAAAAGCCAACCTACCTGCAACCAATAAGAAAACAATCGTATTTGATCTTGATGAAACCCTAATTCACTGCAATGAATCCACCCAAGTTCCAGGGGATGTTATTTTACCAATTAAATTCCCCTCTGGGGAAATTATTGAAGTAAATATTCAAATAATTTTTAGGCTTCTATCAATGTCAGACCCTATGCATAATAAGTTTTACAAACTTTAAGTAGACACTTCGAGATTATAGTTTTCACTGCATCACATTCTTGTTATGCCAATGTTGTAATCGATCACCTGGATCCCAATAATACTATAATTTCTCATCGTTTCTTCAGGGATAGTTGTGTTTAAACTGAAGAGGGAGCATATATTAAAGATTTAAGAGTTATTGGAAATCGATAGTTAAGTGATATGGTTTTAATTGATAATGCTGCTTACTCATTTTGTTTACAACCCTTGAATGGCATTCCAATAATCAATTACTATGACAACAAAATGGATTAAGTAATGAGTAATCTAATTTTAGGAACTACTATATTTATAAAATTATCTGGTCTCTCTAAGAACAGTGAAAGATGTCAGATAGTACAATAGTTATAACTTGAAATTAGATAAGTTCGCTCAATTTTCCGACCCAATCGAATTATTGTAAAATCTATACAAAGAATATATACCTTGATTGATATAATAAATAATACAATTAATTAGTTTACACATTTATGGAAGAGTTTGAGATTTTAGATTTAGAAGAGTTGCAGAAAGAATAAAAAGGCTAAGATTAGGCAGCTAAATATCTACAAAAAAAGATACAAACTGGATATAAAGTCAGCATAATGATAAAAAAATAACAGAACTTCTCATTACCTCCCCTACAATAGAAGAAAAATGATCTCTTTTCTAAAAATCATTAACCAGTAGAGATTGTAAATTCTTATTGTAAACATAGATTAGTTAAAGTTCAGAGCAAACCGAGAACAACGAAAAGTAGGGTTCGTCAACATCTTCACATTCCAGCATCTTACTAGCTAAAAAACTCACTATACCTGCAACTTAAAATGAGACACCCGAATAAGATGGACAAAGAAGCCAATAATCCGAGGAAGATCAAGTTTCTTTTTACCATGATAAAAATGACAGTTTTGAACAGTTATTGAAAGAAAACATCCTATCATAAAAGATTCAAGCAGGATTACTATTCATGAGAGATGGCAAATTAAAGCTAGGTCTCGAAAGAATGATGGACACCTACAAAGAAGCTAATGAAAAATTAAAAACAAGTACTGAAAAAAATACGACTCAACAAATGATTGTTATTTGTATACAATCACTCTGCTATTCTGCACAATTACTTCGAGAATTAGGATAGTTTGGAGAAGCTTAAAAGTATGTAAATTACTAATTTAGATGTTTAGACAAATGTTTAAGCTAATTTGAGATAAATGATTTCGATTTATCGAGTAAAATATATTTAGAAAAAGCACTTTGTTGTTTACTCAACAATTAACTTCTTCAATCTCTAGACCACTACAATAAAGCACTAATCTAATATGAGTAGATTAATTGGAAGTTAGATATTGCGAAAATCTTAGTTAAAATGTCCTTTGTCTATGCTCTTTTAAGTATTTTAGTCCTCTAAAAATTAGATGATTTCGAGGATGCTAAAAAGATGTGTTATGAAGGTCTATCAATATTGCAAAAGAAAATAGGTCAGCAAGATCATAGGATCTATGAAACGTATTACACTCTTGGATGCATATTTTATCTCGAAAAAGAATATGATTTCGCACTCGAATACTTATGCTAAGCGAAAGAGGGATTCAGTAAATTGTATAAATTATCTCTATCAAGATATGGAGAAAAGTATGAGCGGCAGGTTAAAATACTCAATCTCCAAGCAGTGATTTATCATTTGTAAGGAGAATGTCTCTAAGCCATCGATTTATATGAATAAATCGTATGTTTATATGGGTATTTTTTTCAGTAACAAAAAGGGATAATGAGAGTATAGGGTTAGCATTCGTATTGAATAATTTAGCGCTGGCTTATTTGGACAGGATGAAATTTAAGAGTGCCAAACTTTCTTTCGAGAAGGCTACAACTATCTTAAAAGAATACTTTCCAGAGTCACATACTTATTTATAAAGGGTGGAAAAGAATAAAATATTAGTAGCAGCTGCAACACTATCCTATATATGATTTTTAATTCTTGTTTGTTTTTTTTTCAAAAAATATATTAAAAGATTTTCATTAACAATGGTAATCAGTGTTATTTAGTTGATTAGCCAAAAGCACCAAAGACATCCAAAGCTAAGAAATTATAAAAGAGAGTCGCTGACAGAAAGAAGAACCCATTGTTCGTCAAAGATGCCAAAAACTTCAGAATTGGCAATGATGTTCAACCAAAGCGCGATCTATCCAGATATGTGAGATGGCCACGTTACATTCTTTTACACAGATAAAAGAAGATCCTATTGTAAAGAATTAAAGTCCCAGCAGCCATTCACTAATTTAGCAAAACACTTGACAAAAATCAAAGTAATTTCAATATACGATTCGAGGTTCCAAGGTTCTTGGTCTTTTAAGAAAATATGCACCAGAAACCAAAACTGAAAAGAAGCAAAGACTTCTCAAAGCTGCAGAACAAAAGACTCAAAACCAAAAACCAGAAACAAAGAAAGTCAATGTATTGAAATTCGGACTCAATCACGTCACAACTCTTGTTGAAACCAAGAAAGCCAAATTAGTCTTGATTGCTTATGACGTTGACCCCATCGAATTAGTTGTGTGGTTACCATAATTGTGCAGACGTCAAGAGGTTCCCTTTGCATTCATTAAAAGTAATCTCCATTACAAAAATAGATAAGGCTAGATTGGGAGCATTAGTCCACTAAAAGACTGCAACTTGTGTTGCCTTGACTGAAGTCAGAAAAGAAGACTAAGCTGAATTCGATAATTTAGTATTATTGATTGTAAATAGGCTCGTGACTTCAGATAACATTATAATGAAAATCACGATTTGGTGAGAACCATTGGTGGAGGATTAGTAGGCATAAAATCCAGACATCAATAAGAAGCAATTAAGAAGGCATTCGAATTGGAAGAACTCAAGAAAACCAGTTAATGATAAAATCATATACAATATCACCATATATAGAATCATTCTTATCTAAAACCTTAATCAGCAAACCCTGAATGATCCTCAGCAAAATCATCAAAGCGGCTTTCCCTGAAAAAGTCAACAGGGATTTTAAGGGATTCGTTTTTTAAACAGTCCTAAATGAAGGCTGACATGAGAAATGCTTAGTCATACTCCTTGAAAAATTGTTCCTCATTGGGCTTTACAGGGGGTAATCTTTTTGCATGACCCCCTATAACTATTTTCTTAAAATTCAAAGCCACACTTCTGGCAACGTATTTTTACATATTTTATATTTATATACTTATTCTGTCGATTATTGACTTCAAAAATAGTATGTCATATTATTAATATACAATTAAAAATAGGGATCATTAGAATAATTCTTATTATAAGATATACTTCTTTTTGAATGAGAAATCTGATTTCTTCTTCTATTACCACTTTTACTCATAATCAAAATAGAAAAAGGGCCCCTTAATCACTTTATCAGTTTCTCCATCTTTCTAAAAAATATATCCCTTATTACATAATTAAAATGTTTATCCTTCTTCATCCAAATTCCATGTTTAGAGTTGAAAATCCATTAATTCTTGATCAACTCTCTCGCTGCCATATTCTATTCAGTGGGCTCCTTATGATAATAGAACACATAAAACAAGGTATCAGAACCGAGTTAACTGAATATTGAGTGAGGCAACATCTTATATTTTGGAAGAAGACTCTTTAAATTCAATCTTTCCTTAAATGTAGGTGGTTAATAGTAATCATTCCCCTGTGGTCGATCACTATAACTCAATTCCATCATTCTCAACTTATAGGCAAGTGTATTTTAATCAACTAATTATGCCTATTTGGATGCAGCCTAAGAATCAAATGCTTCAATTGTTGTTTTAATTGTTGTATTAGTTTCCAAAATAGGAAGATCCCTCTTATGAAATGAACCGATTAACTTTGTTAAGTGTTGCTATACCTATTTTAATTCTTGTTCATGTTCAGGATTATCTAAATTTTAGTATAGGGTGTCCAACAATGACATGAAATTAGACCATTATTATTCCTATAAATTACTATAGTTGTACATCGATATTGAGGGCATGTATATTATCACTTAGTTATTTTAACTATTCAATATGGCTCTAAAGAATTCTCAATCTCTGTTGTCTGTCTTGATTGGCTGGCTGTTTATTTTTCCTCTATCAAATTAGTGGGTAGGTACCTTTTTGACTTCATTGTTGATTTCTTAATACCTCTACTCTAAGGCATTCAATTAATCCTATAATTGACGCTGTCGATTATTTTATATCATTTATTAATAATAGGTTCAACTTTCTTTTTTGGAGTCAATCTCGGTACAATAAATCGTTCATAAGCCAAAGAGGTGATCGAGTTTAGTATTGCTATGAATCCAAGCATATTCATCCAAGATTCGGGGATTGCATTTAGGCCATCATAACTTTCAAAAATAAACTAAAATAAATTAAATACTATACTCCCATCGTGTCATCCAAGTATTCTATTCTACCAATCAAGAATAATAACCCCAATACGAATAAGAATATTATACTACCTATGAAATAAAAATTTGTGTAAAAGGGTTTCCTAAATGGTTTACCATGTGAGTATGCTATTGCCAATGCTAAATACTAGAAATTTCCAAATATGAACAACGTAGTATTCTCAAAACATACCTTCATTGTGTCATCATTTAAATCTTGAGCATTTAATTCTGCATTTGGTATAAACCAAGATTGTTTCAATAAAAGTAAATAAACTGACAATTAAAATACTAATTATATGACTGTTTAACCAATCACTGACCCTAAAACTGAAACACTAATAAGTGAAGATCCAGGGACATATTTATTAATTTTAGATGCTTCAACCAATCCCATAGTCATACTTAATGGGAATATTGTAAAAAGATCATTATAAAGATACTAATTATCAGTAAGATTAGACTATTTAAGGTAAAGTATAGTAACTTAAATAAATTAGATCATTGAATATAAAGCCATAAATTTAAAGCAGCAAAAAGAAGTAGTTAAAGCAGCTCTACCCTAAGAGAGAAGCAATGGAACACATGAAATATCTTATATTTAACTTGTAAATGGAGCTGCAATCGATGCTTCAGCCAATGACAATGAAATTCCAGCATCTGCATTCTTCAATGCACCACAATCATTTGCACCATCTCCACAAAATCCCACTAAAGGTTATCTCTTACTCCTTTGTAATTATTATATCAAATTAGCTTTTTCTTCTGGTCTCATTCTAGCATATACTAGTGCTTTATCCAATATATTATTTAGGGTGGCTTGTGATCCAAAACGATTAATATGCATGAATGCTCCACCAGAAATAGCTAGCACGTAGTTTTCATTTTCATCCCATGGTTAATCTTCCATAAAATCACCATCAGTGTAGATTTCACTCAGATTATCCACTTCTTATTCTGTTTGTGCTTTCGGAGGTGGTTCTTCTAAAAGAGATTTGTTCTTAATTAAATTCTATGAAAATGTACGACGATATAAATGTTCAACATCCTCTTAAATTTCTGGATCCAAGTTTAACTATATTGTAGGATTTAAAGGCTCTAATGTATCTTCATTTAATTCATTTTAGTTGTATTCAAAATCTTTCCATGATACATAATACTTTCCACCTACTTTTCTTTCACTTAACTCCCCTAAATAAACTCTTTAATTCTCAATCAAACCACATTAACGAGCTACACTAATAGCAGTCAATACATTGTCTCCTGTTACCATTATAGATTTTATGTGAGCATCCCTCAATTATTTGATTATATGATGACTAATTGGTTTCAATTTATTCTCCATTATTATAAAACCAATAAAATCCAAATCTTATTCTGCAACCTATCTGTCAATATTGCCATGTTCCACTTATTTTTATGCTATTCCAAGCACTCTGAATCCATTAAGAGCATAGAAATCTAATATTTTATGAAAACTTGGTGGAATGCTTCTAGAATTGCACAATTGTCTAAGTTTTTCAGGTGATCCTTTCATGTAAACCATACAAACTCCATTATCCTCAACAATAACAGACATTCTCTGTAATTTAGATGAAAATTCAAATCTCCTCAATACCTTCATGACATTTGATTCATTTCTAACTTCTACATGATCAGCATTCTCTACCAATTCCCATTTTGTTGTCTCGAACATTTTTAATTCTAATGGATCTCCAACTAGTTTTCCCTTTACCCAAGCTAATCCATGACAACAAGCCATAGCCTTTAAGAAATTACCATCAATTTCTGAGCATTCCTGATACACTTTTGAAAATTTTTAGCCCTACACAACTCTAACACCATACATATCTAAGCCTTCTTCTGTGAGAGTTCCAGTCTTATCGAAACACATCACAGTCACTTTACCACTAATGTTTACTTTTTAAGGAGAAATGCAAAAAATCTTACGTTTCTACAATCTAGCCAATGCTATACTGATTCCAATTTACAGACAAGTAGGCAATGCAGGTGGCACTGTGATTGTGATTAAATCTAATCCTTCATTTATGAACTCCCAAGTTGTAATTGATCCATCCATTAAATATTCAATTTTATTTGGTACTGTTATTGCAAACCCAATAACTGCCAATAAAGCCATTATTCCAACAAATTTCATTGAATCAGCATAAAATTTAAATGAATTCTAAACAGGAAACATTATTGACCTTATCAATTATCCCTTCTGTGTGTTGAATGCGGTTTGTGATACCAATCCAATAACCTGCTACTTGATCTCCATACATGTAGTTCCTGCAAATACAGTATATTGTTTGCCTGTGTCTAAGGGATCATATATTTCAGAATTGGCAGGGAGAGGTGATTTTAGCACTGGTATTGATTCACCAGTGAGCATAGCCTCATTAAAGATAGCACTTCCCTTTATGAGGATAGCATCACAAGGCATTACCATTCCATCTTTAATTAATAGTTTGTCCCCTGGAGCCAACAATGTAGAAGGAATTTCTTTAAATTCTTCATCTTAACAAATTTACACTGGAATACTAAATTTAGAAAGTTCTTAAAGTCTATGAAAACTCTTTCTCTATTCATATAATGTGATGACTATTGATATTATTGAGGTTGCCAAAATGACTGAAGCATAGCGTTGATATTCTGCCCAAAACCACAACAACACTGAACAAAACTAATTTTTAAGAATAAATTTACTTAAAATATATAGAAAGGACTCAAGACTTCCTCAATCAGTGTAACAATCAACCCTTTGTCTGGGATCTCTGTGTTGTTCTCCCCATATACTGACAATTATTTTTCTCTATCAACAGATGACGTAAGAATCTCTTTTTACTCCATAGTTTAGTACCTGGTCTCTATAGGATCAAATCCATAATCTGTATACTGATAACGATACAATCTATAAGTAATAAGTAGTTTATTTTCTTAGATCTAAGGAACAAGAAGTGTCTATTATTTATCTACATATATTAACAAAATACCTTATCCTATGATTAGAAAATGAGTGGCCTCTCTTGGAGTACATTTCTTAGCTCTAAAAAATAAAAATATTCTTAAGTCCCATCTTGAGATCAAGTACAAAAGACCACAAGTTATCAAACAAAATACCCCAAACATAACTCCCCTTAACCATGTAACCTTACAAGGACGAATCTCAGATATAAGACCCTCCTATTAAACATTCATAGGATGCTTGAAAAGCACCTCTCTGTTAATGAGTGGCTATTTCATTAATTAAAAATGTTTAACCAAAAATAACTTTTAATAGCCCTTCATCTTGTGACTGTCATTCTCTACTTTAATCGATTATAATATTCGATCCATGAAGTGTTACAACATAACAATCAATATTCCTATAAACTAGTCAATGATTACTCTCAAGCATCCATAAAATTAATATTTCAATCAACTGGCATCTCACTAGCCTTTTACATGATTGTCACTGGATCATATATCATATAGTTAATTGTACTTTTCTATTAAAGAAACAAAAATTTAAATCGCTACATCTACTATCACATATTTTTACTCATACTACTTTACACAATTGGATAACTAGTTTAAGTTTATAATTACAATTTCACTGATGAACTAACCAAATTAACAGCTTACTAAAATGAAGAAAACACCCATTAAGCGTTAGATGATTTACATGAAGAAGGATAACTAGCAGAAACAGTTTGGAAATTGTATTTCACATGCACTGTACTATTGATTGTCGTGTTTAAGATTTCATATTTATATTTGGGATTAGAATAATTTAGATCATTTCTGGATATTCAATTGTGATATTTATATAATTCAAATTTTAGTAGTGACCCCTTCAACCAAACATTATTCACTTACTTAATTTCCTTTCTTAATTATTTGAATTTATCAACAAAATCACTACTAACTTTAAGTTCTTCACTCTACTTAGCAACAACCCTATATTTCGATGAAAGTAAAGTGAACTTTCCTTTTCCAAAATTATTATTAGATAAAATTTATTGAATTGGTTGAAAACGTTCCTTTTGCATGCGAGCATGTAAAACTATCTTCCTCTATATATTTATTTCCTATTGTCTAGTTTATATGTAATTTGAGTAGTGTAATTTTCGATTGAATGAGAGCGCTGAGAAACTCAATCGTGATTATCTGTTTGATTAACGGAATGATTTATTTCGAAGTTATAATGTTTTAGTTGGAATCACCTTTGTTATAAGTTAGTACTCATTTAAATCTTTCCAATCTTCAGGAGGTGTGATATCAATTTAACGATTAAGATCAATTACTTTACTTACACAATTCTTAAATTTCAGAAGTATTTTTTATAATTTCAACTAAGCTTATCCAAGGGTTCTTTATAGTAATTGATTATTATATAGTTATGTAGTTAAATATTACTACTTCTATAGATTAGTTTTATACATTTCTGGAGATAGTTGCTAATCATCATTCTTAAATACAATGACATTTTTACGCTTCAATCTCTTTGATTCAACTCTAAATCAATAATATTTCATACTTCTTTCATTTTTTAATTATTGTATCATAAGTTGTCTACGCCGAGCATAAAATTACTGTATTTCAAAATGCAATACCTTACTCTCTTAATAACATTAATGAAATGCTTTGTATTATATCATTAGTATTAGAGACCTCTAATGTGCTATTGCAAATGTTAATCTCCATTAATCATTCAATGCCTCAAACTCCCCAAATAAGGATCCCTCCATTATATTGATAAGAGGATACTTGTTGTGTGATTCTATACGCACAAACCCTTTAATTAAATAGTAGATTTCATTAGCTGTCTATCCCTTTCTATAAATAAGATCACCCTTTTCGTAAGTAATTAGACGACTAGATTTAAGGAGCAAAGTCGTATAATGAACATCCTGTAAGAATAAGGGTATCTTTAAACATAAATCCAACATAACAGAAAGTGTAAAATAATTTTATAGATGTTTTGGAAATTCATTGACCATTTCTAGAATCTCTCCCTACCAAAATGAATTATGTTGTTAATTTGTTCTGATATACTATTAAACCTTTTCTCTCAAATCCTCAGGAACATAAGTTGAATATGCTAATCTATCAAAAAGAAATGTTTGATCATCCATCATTTAAATATTTGACTGACTTAATAATTTTGCAAAGTCTCCCACTTTAACAGAATAATACCCGATCGATACTATTATCCAGATTACAGATAGAAATGCATCTTGCTTCACATCACCATAACCAACCGTAAAAAGTGTTTATGCTGACCAATAAATACTCTCAATATAATCTGGCTAATTTTCAACTTACAAAAACACACAACCAAAAACATGAATCAGGAGACATGCATTCATAAGTACATTAAAAAGGAATATCCAACCATCAGTTAATTATAATGATTAATCAACATTAAAGGAATCTTGAGGATTAGTATGATAAAAACGTTACCCTTTATAGTTTTTCTGTGGTGTTTGAAAAAAATACTTTATAATACGAAACAATTTAAAGTACATGTAATGAGGATTGTTAGAAAAGTATTAAAAAGGCATTAATGAAAGAATATCCAATAATAGCCAAGTCTATAAGTAATGCAAAAATATTGATTAATATTAAGTGACTAAGTTATAGTTTTCATCAACATAGGCAGTCACAAACATCAGTAAGCCATCTACAATAAATATAGAATCATAAACATAAAGTAAATTACTTATATCTAGTTGCCCAGCTAAATGCAAAGGGTATAATAATGAAAATAAAAACAACAACAATTAATTAAATTGACCCCATTTCGCAATCATAAAGTCATCTGGGTAGAGGGGAAATAGTGTATTTCTTCTCATCTTGTAGTACTCCACTCGTTGCCTCAATTACTCCTTTGAATATTGTGATAATGATTCAAAAAAACTTAACACTATGATTAGTTTATGAACATTTTTCTTAAATATACTCCTAAAATATTTTGGTTCCTTTGTTGGTGTCACTTTTGAGGTACTTACATCAGGGGAAAAATAGGAAGTGTTTCGTTTATTTGTTAAGTTGTTTTTGTTAATGGCTTTCAGACTGAGAGAAAATTACTTACCTCCTACTTTCCTCTTTGTTGTTGTCGAAATTTCCATAACTGAATCCATAGTAGAGGAAATTAACTCTCTATTAGTGTTCATAAAATATATTATAGTAATCATTTGTATTAGTTTTTCCATTTCAACATTCCTTAGTAAACAATCTTTTACTAATTTGCAGGTTTTCCATGTAGCTTAGCATAACTGTTCAAGCCTTCAGATTGTTTTTTTACCTACTAATGACTATAAATACATTTATTTCCAAATTTGTCATTCCTGTCGGTTTTAGAGGAGACTATTATCTCTACACAGTAGTATATTCATTACTAGTACAATCCTTAGCATTTCTTATACTATCATATGCAACCCAATCCATCTAAGGAGATGCCGATCGTACTCTTGTGTTCAGTTTTTGATCACCACATTATCTATTGAACATATCAGAGAAATTCTAATTCTAATGTTTAATATGCTCATTTGGATTTTCAACGACCCGAGTTCTGCTTTCACATACTTATTTAACTTAATCATAACTATATCCAGGTAGAACATGTGATGTATTTTGAAAAAGCATTCTCTGTCTATGATCCATAGGAGGAGACTTCGGCCTCTCCTCTTTGATCTATGGTGATCGCTCTATTTTTGTTGGCTCATAGAATATGTGAGAACGCTTATCCTACACACATTTATCGCGAGCACTCAATTACTCAACTCGTAAATCCCTACCTAAATATTGATTAGGTGTTATTTTTGGTCTCATTGGTGGACTATAACGATGATATGTATAAGAATCCTCACTTATAGGAAATAACAAACTACGATCATGATCTCTTTATTTCATTAAATAAATTATGGAGGAACCTAATATCAAATTAGAGTAGTGCTTGTTTTGCAATAGAAAGTTCTTTGAAGGCAAGCTCAAAATGCATCAAAAGCTATGTAATAAAGAAAAACCAATGCTCGTTAAGCAAGACTTAAAGAAAAAGCGTTCCAAATCTGTAGTAAAACCTAGCCATCAAATTCCCAAGAAAACTAATAGAGAAAATAGTTCACTTGATCGCAGCTACATCACTACAGTAGAATGCACTATTTGTGGAAGGAAGTTCAATCCTCGTAACTTGGAAAGCCATATTGAGTTGTGCTAGAAGATTAAAAAGAACTGATGTACAAGAAGATGCTGATCGAAAAATAACTCAAATAGGGTAAGAAATTATAGCATGCTACAAACTGCAAATAATGTGATTATGAAATGTAACCAGAACACAATTTCTGTGGAAGATGTGGCACCAAAAAATGATTATTTTATATCACTATAATCTCCAATCTTCTCCTCTCCAACATGCTTCAACTTAATTTATAGTTCTTGGAACATCATTTAATATCACAGGTCCCTCTTCTGTCATTACAATATCATCTTCTAATCTTACACCGCCAACACTCATAAACTCTGTAATTCTCTCTTTGTTAAGGTATTTTGATTTCACTGGATCTTTATACGCTTCCTGTAATACGAATTCAATAAAATAAATGCCAGGTTCATTGGTAAATACCATCCCTACATCCAAATCTCGACGAAATTATAATTATGAGAATTCTTATATATTTAACAAAATACCTTCCAATTTAGGAGGACATCCCTTATTATAGCCTCCTACATCATGGGTTCTTAATCCTAATAAATGCCCTAAACCATGGGGAAAGAATAATCTACAAATACTGTTTTAAATCAATTCTTCCATACTCCCTTAAATCAATCCTGCATTGAATAAATGTTTAGTTATTGTTCTCTCAGCTAAAACTTACATATCTCCCCAATTTATTCCTAATTTCAATGATTTATGAACTTATCTCTGTGTATCAAGTACAGCATTATATATTATAGCTTATTTTTAAGTAAATCTACCATTGCTTGGAAATGTAACTGTAATATCACTACAATATCCATAAAATTTGCCACCCATATCATTTAAGATCAATTCACTATCAGATATGGTTTTATTGTTATCTTCATAATGTAATGTTGCTCCATTTCTACCAGAAGCACATATACACTCATATGCACTAAATCTACATCCAAAGTTCACGAAATTTGAATACTAGAATAAAGCTTCCATTTAATATTCCTTATTCCCTTTACGAATACTTCTTATAACTAATTCATGGGCTTCACTACTTAATTTACAAATATGTTTCATGATGTCAATTTCTTAATTTGTTTTCCTTACTCTCGATTCTGTGAGTATTTAATATAATTCGTCATAATCTGATTTATAATTTTACAAGAATGGAAAATCTGGAACAGGGAGCGAATGATGCGAATAATCATCCACACCATAAAAGTAATATATCATTGAGGGATCTCTTACTTATAACCATTTTTCAAGTTCCTCTTCATATAGAACCTCATCTAATTTGAATTTTTATTTGATTTCATCATTATTCAATACAACATTCCACATACGATATGACTCCTCATAATGTGGAACAAAGACTGTAGTCTTTCCACTATCAATATCCAACACACCATGACATCCCAAAAAATCAACTCCAAATAAGTAATGAAAGTTGCTCTCCTACTCCACTCTATATTTCTAGTCTTCTATAGCATAATAAACTACCATCGTCATGTTTATTAATTGAAGTTGCTCCCTTCAACATTAGAATAGCATTTCTGGAAAGTACCTTCCCTCTAAACAACCCCAAGAATTTATTCCTCAAATTTTAGTGCAAGTCCTCTGGGATTGCGTATTCGATTGGCAAAGGAATCATATTAATTAATAATGAAATAAAGACCAACAACTGCAAAGGTTCCCCGATGCATAGACCAACGTGAAATGCAATAACTCTAAGATTTGGATAGTATACTATTAGTCTAGTAGGTCGCTAACTTCAATTGATAGGTAGTAATCTATCACATTTTACTATTTTGAATGAATTGGGCAAAGGATCATATGGTGTAGTTTATAAAGTCAAATCAACATAAGATGGCAACGTGTACGTCCTAAAAAAGATCAATCTCACGCATCTCAAACCTAAACATTAAGGTATAGTTAATTATATCTAGCTGAGGCCCTCAAAGAAGCATAACTATTGCGCAAACTCAAGCATCCAAACGTAATCACCTACTATATGAGTTTTATTGAACAAGATAATCTCTGCATCATCATGGAATATGCAGAAGGTGGAGATCTCTAGAAGGTTCAAATTTTGTATAGGATAGCTGCTCAAAGATTTTAAGGAAAAAAGAAAGTATCTACAAGAGGAACTAATATGGGAAATGAGCAAAGAACTCAGTTCCGCACTGTAACACCTGCACGAAAACAATATTATTCATCGCGACATCAAAACTCTAAACGTTTTCCTTACCAGGGATAAACATGTTAAATTAGGCGACTTAGGAGTCTCCAAAATATTCACATCCGATACAGCACTTCAAGGGACCAGAGTAGGCACACCTCTCTACCTTGCTCCAGAACTTGTCTAACATTAACCCTACGATTACAAGGTTGATATTTGGGCCCTAGGATGCGTTATATTCTATATGGCCTCCCTTGAACCTCCCTTTCAGGGTGAAAATCTCATAGCCCTTGGATACAGCATTGTTAACAGAGCCCCCAAACCCATACCCCCTCAATACTCCACTAGTATTCAAATAATATATGTAGGGTTAAGCTCATTCATTTGGAAACTTCTGGAAAAGATCCCCGCACTCAGACCAAGCATAGGAGAAATCAATACTGTTTACTTCCAATCGCCTGTTCAATAATAGAGATAAATTTAGTAATATCATTCATAATCAGTAGGCAAGAAGAATATAAATATCACTAGCGACCTCAAACTTCAAACCCAAAGTCTTATTAGATGTAAGCATAAGAGACCGAAAAATTGAAAAAAACAAAAAAACCATAACCTCAAGATCTAATTAGCAATGGTTCAGATACTATATTCATGGGGGATGTAGTTGAGATGACCCAAAAACAAGTAGAAATTGAATAAGTACCAAGAGCCCAATAATATCAATAAATACTTAAAGAGTAATAAGAAAAGCTAGAAAGGGAAAGATTGGAAAGGGAACGCTTAGACAGAGAAAGGCAAGAAAGATTGGAGAAAGAAAAGTAAGATAGAATTGAAAAAGAAAGATAAGAAAGGTAAGAGAGGCTTGAAAGAGAAAGAATTATATAATAAGAAAAGGAAAGGGAGAAAGAATAGATTATTTAACCTTAAATTTTAAAAATTCAACAAAATTAAGTAGAATTATTCATTTAGGATGTAGAGGATAAGAATTTTTAGCCAGAAGAAAGGAAAATCTCCTTCTCTGTTGAGTAAGGTGGTCCTAAATTCAAATTAGAAATCAAATAACCAAAAAATCAATATAAGTCTAATATATAAATAAGGCCATTGTCAGCATAAGCTAGAGGATCATCTTTTGCTAATATTTCCTGTAGAGCCAAGTTGCTCCCAGTTTAGTAAAATTAATCTGTAAAAGATGTCAAAAAATTCACTATATTTGATCTTAATCCAAGCCAACCATAGAACCTTGAAATGCCAAAATTACCATAAGAACCTTACATAAAATGTGGTTAGAATAATGTTTAAAATAATGTGAACAACATCATCAATCATGATAACTAACCCAATAAAACTAAAGAGAATATTCGTATTAAGAGTGCCTTCATACTATAGTATTCAACGAAGAGACAATAATAACCATAGGAATAATAGATTATAAAACACTACACACTGAAAGATTTAGTGGAAATATGATAATATTTATTTTTTTGATTGATAAAAATTCATAAATTTGTAATAATATTTGTCTTTATTCTATCTTAAATCTCTTATATTTATTGATTTATATGTTCTAATTTCTAAATATCAAAGTTGCTTGCTTTACTCAATCTATTAAAATTTTTGTTAATTAAATAATTTGAGAATTTACTATGAGACCAATCATCATTTAATCTAAATTAATATAACAATACTTAAAATATTGATATGACAAATATATCATACCACCTGTATTTAAAAAATATCCAATAGGCTCCATTACATCCCAATTATAATACACATAAATACCAGCACCCATAAAACAAAAATGACCACATAAAACTAAAAAACCACCAAACATTTATATTTTTGCCATTTTTGCAGCTGCATCCATAATTTCTTTCCTCTTATTTTCAAGTTATTCTCTTGCTTACTTCAATTCATAATATTGGGAGTACATATCAGCTTCGTGATCTGATTATGTATTTCGCATATTAGTGTAAGAATCCAAAACTGCCTTAATCAAGTCATTGTATTCAATCTTCTATTGAGATGAAGAGTGATTTTTGAAAAATGTTGTTTTGTGATTTTACTGCAACACATAATCCATTCTCACTAAATATTACACAAGAATGTTTCTCTCCATAAGGGGAACTTATTTTCTTGTAAAATATGACTTTCTAGGGTTAAATATAATTTACATGTATGAATAATCATCTTTATCGTACCCTTCCACCTATTTTACAAGGAATAAGTGATCTTTACTTGTTAATAAGTAAAAAGGTTCCTATATAACTTGTTCCATTGTGTTGACTCCTGCCAATGGTGCCTTATCAAGAGAGTACAATGTAACATTATCTTTCAACTACCTATAAGTGAATATTACGTATTCCTGACAATTCTACACAAATTCAGACACTGTTAATTCTGGATCAATTTACAACTCCACATTATTAGTCATATTCATAGCATTATCTGTTTCATCTGGACTTTTTGGGAATTCCAAACTCAAAATATATTCCTCTTTCGCTAACTCAATATAGGCTGTCTTCACTTTAAGAAAGTGAGAATGTTTTAAATTAACCAAGGTTTTGGGCACATTTTCAAGGATTGAGCAAAATCTACGACAAACCTTAAAAAGTTGCATTAATTAATATATATATCAATCTGAATCAATTAGTCTATTTACTCTTGTTTCTGCATTTCTTTATGGAGAATATATTCTGTTAAATAGAAATACTGGTATTAAGTCTGCTATAGGAAAGTAAATTAATTCATAGAAAAACCAAAATAGGGTATCTGGGTCTGAGCATTTGCAATCTTTACCACATTTCTATTCATCTAACAAATCTCTTTAATTAGGAAATAATAAAAATATATTCCAAATTAATCTACCTAAGAGTGATAATGTTAAAGACACAATACTGATAAAAACCTGATTATATAATAATTTACTCTTCTTTTTGTAATGGCTGGTATCTCTGACTATGTTAAAACAACTGTTTAAAATAGCAAAGAGGCCACTAAAAAAACCAACAGTATAAGAATTGAATTTATTGCAACCATTAGACTCATGATTCTAACTAGTAAATTTAGTTACCCTGATGATTGAGTTACAAATAAGACTATCATAGATGTATTAATTAACAATATCAATACATCTACCAATGGAACTGTTTTCAAGTAGTTTACTAATTTCAATAACCCTAATGCATGCATCTTCATACATATCAATTATCCCCTCATATTATGTAAGTATACCATATTAATGTTGATCTCCAACAGCAAATTTACAATGACGTCATAAATGTAACATTTAAGAAAAAATAACAAATAGGAACAATAAAATAGTAATTTTTCTCACAACCATTTACAAAGTAATACCCTCCAGATTCCAGTAGATAAGCCAAAGATTATGCTGATGTATTGATAAGTAAGATTTTCTTAATAATAAGCATGTCAGCCTTTTCTGAACTCCTATTAATTGTCATGTTGTTGATTCTTCCATAATCCCTGTAAATCAGATTAAACAACCAAAGTGAAAAAAAACTAAAGAACAGCAAGAGGACACATTCTTTCACATTCGTTACATCCATAAAAACATTCAACATGTACCTCTTTCTCCAATTTTCTTACATTTAATTATAAATATATCATAAAAACATTTTCTTCATAGCCTTTGCCATTGAAGCATCTTAAAGCTTTTCCTTTTGCTAAATTTAGTGCAATTCTTTCTATATATCAATTTTCGGGTCAATTGACTATGCTTCCTAAAGTTATTGCCTCGCTTCATCCAGATTATTTAACTCAATATTGCATATCGCTAGCCTGTACAACACTTTTGGAGATTTAGTTATTTTCAGACTATTTAGAGCTGCATTACGTCCCTTCTCAAATTACCCTTAAAATATATAAACTTGAGCCATATTTGCATAGGTGTTACACTTAAGTTAATTAACAACTTCTGCTTAATTATCTGTCAATTAATCCTAAATTTCATGATTAGTTACCTTCGCATATTAAGAAAGTTCTTCACCTTTCCCAACAAGACCATTAATATATAAGAATACTCTATGATAACTTGTTAGAGCTTTCTTCCAATCTTAACTCTTAAAATGATGATTGCCTTCCTCCTTATATTCCAATGCTGTTATTATCTTCTACTAATTGTCTTGCATTAATTAATTTAAATTTTGTGATGTCCAAGTCATCTAAATCCAGCAGTAATACTTAATCAGAGTTTAAGGGAGTAGTAATCCATCCAAGAGCCAACATCAGTCCCAGAGTCCAAAATCGAAATCAAATTCACATCCAAATTAAGGTTAATCACACATCATATATCAACATTCAAAATACCTCAATATCAAAAGCTTCAACATTATCAACATATAGAAAAATTATGCCTCCATGTAGCCAGCCTTTCCAAGAGAGTGACCGATGCCGACCTTAAAGAATTTTTCGACAAATTTGGTCAAGTTGAGTATGCCACCGTCTGCATGGAGCCTCGTAGCAAAGGGTACTCTTATCGCTAATAAGACCTGGCAAAGTTTCAAGAGGATTTGGATTTGTTAAATTTGCCAAAAAAGAAGGCGTATAAAATGCCCTAGAACAAGCACAAGACAAAGAACTTCAAGGCGCCAAAATTAAAGTAGAAATATCCAAAAGAGCCGAACCACGAAGAAAAACACCCGGCAGATATGCAGGATATGCTTATCGCAGATCAAGATCACGATCTAATCATCGTCGTAGAAGATCACGATCATCTGATTCCTACTCCAGTAGCAGAAGGCGTCACAGGTATCCATAAATTTAAGTAGTCGCCGTCGACATTACAGAAGACGATCATCCTCACCCAGATATTCCAGTAGAAGTTAAAGTCACAACAGAAGCAAAAGAAGACGATGATTATTATTAAAATAGATAGAAAATAATTAGTTACCAAATATTATAAAAATTATAATAAAAATCGAAAGTATCTTCCAATAATTTTTATGCAAAAAGAAAAATTATCGAACAAATCGCATGCAACCATGTCACTGAACAATGAAACTACGTATTCCGATCATAATTTTTCGTAATTGTGGAGGTGGTTTAAATAATAAGTAGAAATGAAGTATTTTTATTTAACGTTCTATTTTGGTTACATTGATGAGATTTCTAATACACACTGCGGGTAGAAGAGAATAATATTAAAAATAATATATAAAAAAATTATAAAAATAAATGATTTTTTATAATATATATATAAAATCCATCATTTTTAATTACGCACTAATATTATATATCTAATTTTCTGTGTTTATGAGGTTTTATAATAATAAGGCATAAGATATTATTTTCAAATAAAACATTATAAAAATGACGGATCCCTAAGGATTGTAAAACAATGGTGCTTTAGCAACAGTTCACGGCTAAAATGAACATAAAAACCTTTTACGCCATCAAAGTGATGGAAGCAGCCCCTAAAAAACAGATCTCCAAATTAATCTGAGTAAAGAAATTTACACAGACGAAGAGATGAAAAGCTTTACAACGAGAGGCATTATCTCGTTAATTGGTGGCCTAATCTTGCATTTAGAGTTGGGAACATTTTATGTTTGGGGATCGATAAGTAATAATTAATTAAATCGTAGGTCCCTATGTTGCTGCATGGATGAGAGAAAAGGATAAATCAGTGACTCTAAACTTCATGTCAATCATCTTCCCTATACTGGGTATAATCACAATGTCAGTTCTATCGTTCGGTATCAAGATTGCAGAAAGAATCGGATTTAAAGTCATGATTGGAATAGGGTCATAAGTGATAGCCTTGGCCTTCTTGATCATTTCTTTTGTGCAAGATAAAGGTGGATTCATAGCAATATACTGCATCATGGTTGGCATTGCAGGTGGACTACTATATATGCTTCCAATTATTTGCGGTTGGAGGTACTTCCCTAATAGAAGGGGTCTGGTGTCAGGAATGACTATTGGTGGATATGGATTTGGGTCTTTCATATTTAATTTTGTTTGCAAAGCTATTGCAAATCCAAATAACATTAAACCTACGATTGCTGAACTTGAAGGAACAAAGACTGTGAAATACTTTGATCATACAGTTGGTGACAAAGTACCTACCATGCTGTAAGTATTGGCTGCTTGCTACTGTGCTCTTGGAATAATTGGCACAATTATGGTCAGATTCCCATCTGAAATCGATCCAGATAAAATGTTAGCCACACTTGCTGCTGAAGAAGTAAAGAATAGAAAAGATGGTGCAGCAGCTCCCCCTGCTCCTGTCCTACCTGCACACAAAGAATGTACATCAGTGTAATATCAAATAATATATTTAGTGTTAAAGGTGTCAAACATACATCATTTGTATTACTACAATTAATCGTCTTGATGTCATGTACTTTAGGTATGCTTATATCGAATTGTTACAAACTCTATGGACTTGAATTAGGAATAGATGATGCAACATTGACTGCAACAGGTTCAGTAGCCGGTGTCATGAATGGATCTTCTCGTTTCTTTTGGGCAACTCTCACAGATAAAACATCATTCAAGTTTACTTTTACAATAATATCTGTTCTTAATCTCATCACTTCAGCAATCCTTCCTTACAATACGTCAGGAATAGGATATCTCTTACTTATTGCAGTAGTCTATCTTGCTGAAGGAGGACTACTAGCAACTTATCCAGTCATATGTGCAAAAGTGTATGGAAAAAAAATTGGTGGACTGATGTATGGATTTATGTTCTTTATGGTTGGAGTTTGTAACATGCTTGGATACGTTTTATATGCATATGCAAGACTTGATATAGGATGGGAAGGTGTGTATTGGATTTGCTTTGCCATCAATGTCATTGGAATAGGATTAGGGTTTGTCCTTAAGGAAATTGGATATGATTGGAGAGATGATGATGTAATAGCTGCAGAAAAAGAAAGAGAAAGAGAAATTGAAATGCAAGAGAAAGAGAAAGGCAAGCTAGCTGCAGATTAAAATTGATTTTCATATAACTTATATCAATTGTTGTTTTTATAAAAATAATAAAATGGACAAAAGTGTAGAATCTAAATTTACATCTGACTTCTGGAGAGACATCAATGAATAATACTTCATGATCAAATCTTAAACCTCATTACAACCTATATAGGGTTTTCTGCGAAAATGTTTTGATGTTCGAGATATTTTTAGTTCGCAAACATGCAAGCATGGCCAATCTACCTATCATCGATAAAGTCATTAAAAATATCTCGCGTTCCAGATTCAGTTAGATTAACTTTTAGAATCTTAAATTACGGCTATCTGTCCTACTCTCTGAACGAGAACAATAATCAGATCCAATTTAGAATTTAATTGATGAAATGATAGACTTTACTTGTTTCGAATAATTAACAGCAGGATTGCAGTAGGCAACCAATTGCATACAAAATGTCGTCAAATAAACCGAAGAACAGCAACTAAAGTCTTATCAATTAGAGTAAGAAATATTATAAAATCTGCATCATTAAATCGATTGGTCTGATGAATTAAGTAGAGCGATCTAAGAAAAAGAATAATAACTCCAAGAATTAACTGTAGTTAATTAAAAAGAGTTGTCTAGGTAACATAGCCCTTTTAATTAGTTTGGAAACACACCTACACGAAATAAATAATACTCTCATGTACAAGTACAATGTTCAAATAACTGGACAATTTCAATTAAAGTTAACCAAATCGCATATATAACGGCATGAAGAAGAACTCAAACAACTACGTTAGTAAATTATTTTCCAACAAGACTGTTAGATAGCTGAAGGGATAGGCAAGGCTACCTTCAATGAAAAATGTATTTTTTATCTCTATCCAGCTAATACTATTACTGTTGTTTTTGAAAAATACATTTATCAAACTCCAGTTGATTTGACATTAGAGCATTTTGCAAACCTGCAACTACTTCGAGAAACGCCTTACGAAATGACTGATCAATTTCTGAGATCTGATGTACTGAATCTCAATTTGTTAGGACGTTTTTGAAATGCAGATGTGCCACTATTGCAGATAAATGACAGATATAAAAAATCTCAAGCAATGCAACTATAATCATTTCTAAATGGGACTCCATGAATACAACGAAGAAATAATCATATAATAGAGATACAAGATTTCCTCTAAAGGCATGCTTCAATTTTACTAAGATTTATATTCTGCAAACTATATCATAGAAAGTACATATTTCATTAATTGAAAGATTAGTAAATTCAGTGCAAACGATACTTCTGTCTTAAATGTCTTAAATATGAATTTGATAACTACGATATAAATGCATTTACATGGATTTGTCCCCTTTGCTAAGTAAAAATTTCCATCAATTTTAGGGTCAATGTACATGCATTCGATGTTACAGAAATGATATTATCTATAAGCTTAAAAGAGCATACCTGGAATTAAATGGAGATTTAGAAGATATTTATTAATAATCATACTTCGAAATTTTAGTTAACGATAAGCGTAAATTAATGCGTCACTTACCAATTGAATTCAATAGACCAAAGACAGAAAATGAAGAAACCTTAACCCCAAAGAGCAATACAATACATAGAAGATCAATTCATAAAAATATAAGAAAGAAGAGAACTTGTGAAATAACTCATGTTACGAAACTTCATAAACTTACTCATATAGAGAGTTCTTCGTCTTCCATAAAAATGAAGAAGTCTAAAGGGATTAAAAGGAATCTCATTAACAATTACACTTCAGACTAGTCACAAATCTTTATTTAATGATCTTTAATTAAATACTCTTTATTTTAATAATATTTTAATAATATTATTATGAAATCTCTAACTATCACCGTTGCTGACCATTTAAAAGTTATTTCAATCAAGGAAGTGATACTAAACATCATAGAAAACGGACTATTCCTACCTCAGTACGGCTTAACTAAATCACAGTAACTAATCCATAAGACTATTTTCACTAACATTTCTTTGGGTGATAATTCAAATCTAGGGTATTTTTATGATATAGTTTAGAACAATAATTGGCATGACTCTATTAGGATTAGTTGGATTTCTAGTCCTTGGATTCACTATTTTAGGAGGAATAGGTGGAGGAGTGCTGGGAATTGTTTTGGGACGCATTGTTGGCAAAAAAATACACAAAAAGAATCAATTAACAGACATTCAAATGACTTACTTTGATATCCTAATAATTAGAGTATCCTGTCTATTAAAGTGGGTAATTTGCACAATTATAATAGGCATCCATAAATGTTTAAAAAGAGACACATATTGCATAGAACTTCATAGTACAAAGACTCTTAAGTGAAATCAAACCTCTTTTACACTATAAATACTTTAACCAAGTTTAGTCAAAGAAAGCAGAATAGCTGATTAAATAAATTTAATAACTATTAGTCCAATAAAATTGCTTAATTGTTATATCCTTAAATTACCTATTGGTTAAAGAATACCTCAAAATACAAAAGGAACACATTATATACTCAAAGTTTAGTGATCATCAAGTAGAACTTATTTTGAATTTCACAATCAATAACATTTTGACTCCATTTTTGACTCTGTTCAACAATTCAAAGTAATAAAATCCCTTAATTCAAAAATTATGTAACAAGATATGCAAACTGCTTTTAAACCCACACATACAATAAATTTAAGATGAAGAAATGGATCTTTTGTACATCAAACAATTAGCCATCAGGCTTTCAGAAAACATATACATCAATAATTTAGAATAATATCTTTAATAGCAGAAGTTTTCCAGTCTTTATATTGCCACTTAAGAAATTAATGATGAAGTAAAAATAGATGTCCACTATCGACCAAAAAGTGCGATAGAAATATTTTCAGGAGATTTTATAGTTAATGATGAAGTCACAGCTCAAAAACCTGTAAATCTGGCTCCATAGTTCCACAGGGCAAAATCCCTTGATAATAAAAATATAGAAGACTAAATGATTGATGAAGACTTTTCATAAAAGTTTCAGCAACCCTCTAATAAAAAAGAACCATCAATTAATAAATCGGTAGCTAAATCGAGTGTGTTTAGTAATTAAGTATAATACAGCAGTGAACTAAACCAAAAGTTTGAATTACTTGCAAATTTGATAGAAGAACCCACAAATTTATGGGATGAGATCAGCAAATCAGAAGGACAAGCAGTCTACAAGACTCTCAAAAATGATTCAGCCTCCATATACATTAAAGGTTACTCTTTTTTACCTGGAATACATTAACAAACAGTCTATGAAGCAATTCATAACACAGAAAAAAGAGTTAAATGGGATAAAATGCTTCTAAACTTTCACGTTATCGAATAAGAATCAGATGCTGTTGATGTGGTTTTCTATTATGTTGAGAGTCCTATGGGAGTTTCGAATAGAGAATTTTGTTAAAAGAGGATTGCAAGATTCAATTTTCCTAAAATGGGAGATATTTGTTTGCTGTACTTTAGTGTCAATTCTGAACATGCACCAAAGTATAAAGGTCATGTTAGGGCGACTTCCATCTGTGGATATATAATAGAGAACTCTGTAGGCGGAACACGATTACACTTCTGTGTCCATACTGATGTTGGAGGTAAGATTCCAAAAAGTCTTGTTAACTTTGTGGCTGCTAGAGCTCCACTAACTTGGATTCAGTCCTTAAAGAAGGGTTGCATTAATTTATAAATATAATAATGAAAGTTTCACTTGACCATGAAGTTTACAAATGGCTCCTTTCTCAAACAATCGTGAAGCATCAACAGATCAAGAGCACTGGAAGAGTGGAATTAGATGAGAACTAAAGCAAATTATTCATCAATGGTATAAAATTTGGAGAAGCTTTAAATAAGCTATTAGAATCTAGGAATATAGTAATCATTATATTACATACAGCATGTTCCAAATTTAAGTGAGCAAATGAAGAATCAATAGACTCCAGGAGTTAAGCTATTTAATTGGAATATACTGCAAGATGCTTTTCAAAAAATAAATATGCCATTAGATAATGACATAAAAAATCTCATAGTATAAGGGGATACAGAGATGATGAATGAGTTATTAAAAGATATGATGGAATTTGATAATCAAAGAAAGCAATAAACACGAGGTTCTGTTCGATCTTCTGAAGATTCATCATTTGAAACATCAAAGAAACCACCAAGCAGACCAGCATCAAAATTACCTTTAACTAAATATGATTAGTAAGTGAATAACAATGAACTTATTTTAGAGGAAGTTGATAGTAAAAAACCATTGAATGAATCAAAGTCATTACTAGATTTCTTTATTACTGGATTATCAAGACATTTATCCCTCAAACCATAGCAAGCGGCATCTCTGTTATCAAATGGAAATAAATATTTAGCACATCTTCTTGTTAAAGGCGTCAAAGGAGAATTTGAAACTCTTGTAAATTGGTTGAGCGAGATTTATGCTAGTATATCGAGAGTCTTCAACTTCATTGAACAATAGGATTCAAATGTCACCTACTTTTTTTCTACTATCAAACCTGGACTCCTCTCAAAGGAATAGGAAATAACTTTATGGACTCTAAGGATTATGGGCAGAGTTTACTTTGAATTAGCTGAAATGGAAATGCATCAACTGGGATATGAGTGGTTTTGCAGAGAGAACGGAGGCTTGACAGCAACATTTATGTGCTTACAGAGACATCCATATCTAGTTGCTTAAGTTTGCGAGTTGTATAGCCAAGTAGCCAGATTCAATATAACTGACTTTTTTACAGTCTAATTTAAAAAACAGTTGGCTGAAAAATGTGTTGATACATTCAATACTTTAATTGAAAGCCTTTTTTAATAAAAAACCCTCAAAGATGAAATGATATCTTAAGGAATCATATAATATTGGGCTCAAGCTGCTCTTAAAATGGCAGATTCTGACTAACTTTAAATCAAAATATAAGGGTTGAAATATTTGTCACTCAATTGGCTCCTATATCCAATATAATTTGAAGAGGATCAAAATTACCCTAACCAATACTTGTTCTTAATGAAAAAAGGAACAAGGGACTCTTCTAATGTACTTAAATTCTTCTCTTTGAATATGCTGTTCAGATTGCTTGATAAATTAGCTACTGATCGCAATCCATTTGCTGCTGTTCTTTATAAAAAGTTAACATTCTCACTAATCGAAAATTACAACGAAATTGATGTCAGAGAATTTATGCTCTACAACTTCATGCATTTAATTTAGAAATATTCAACAATCCCTATCGATATCCTCCTTGAACCCTTGATCAAGCAAGTAATGCTTAATGATGCAGTTGTTAATTTGCCCGACATGGCCCTTCTTAAGTTCATCAGCAAGCACCCCAAGATGAAAATACGATTAGCCATTCTGTTACTCGATTTGCTAGCTAAAATATACCTCAATAGCGTGACTATGTCTCATTTGACTTTCAATCCAATTTAAATGTTGTTAGCCAGGTTCGCGGAATCACCTCTACTCAGAGAATATGCATTTAAATTATGCAAAATTGCATTGGCTCTTCATTATGGCAGTCTGAAAGCCAAAAGATCACAATTCAAGATGAATGATTTGTCAGTTTTGTCCCAATTATAATTGCAAAACAATGATCATGAGATACTTGAGGCTCAAAAAAGATCCCAAATTATTGAACTTGTGAAATTTATTATCAATATGCAACAAGACGAATTAAATGAACAAATCAAACCTCTTTTATGTCATTTTTATCTTGAACTGTAATTTTTTATTTAATTTTAGACAATAAATCGGTATCAGAGACAAAGGAGTGATTTCATTATTAAATCTATTTGGAAATCCAGAGGAAATTGTTCAGGTAATTAAAAATTAATGGGAAGCAGAAAGACAAGAGCAGGAGGAGATATTGAAATAATCTCAAATAGCCATCGATAATGAATTCGTTTCTTAGCCATAGTAGACTACCCCATAAACTATTAAAAGCAATAAGTAAAGTGAACCTACAGTCGATGACCCCTTCAATGACTTAAGGCAAAAGGAAATTGAAGAAGAAAAGAAATTTTTGGCTTAAAATGGTGTTGGTTTCAAGAAAAGAGTTGTTGAATTAGAAAGAGGAAAATAAACTCAACCTACATAACAAAAGAAAAAATAACATGTTGATCCTCGAGTTCTAGAGAACATTGCTAATATCCGTATAAAGAAGGAAGAAGAACTCCTAAAAAAATAACAAGAAGAAGAGGAAAAGCGTAAAAGAATAGAAATGTTGTAAAAAAAGGCGTAACATGATATTTAAAAGAGAACTTAAGTTATCGAAAAACCTGATGAAAAGAAAATTGAACTCATCGACTTAGATGAACATGAAAATCATGATTTCGAGTCCATGAATATAGCTATTAAAAGAAACCACAAAGCAATCAAATATTTGTTTTCAAAATATTCTAATACTACTAATCATGCCAGCAAAAAATAATATTTTGGAGAACTACAAGAGTAATTTGAAATCATTCAACTCTCCGATATGATTCGTTTGATGAAGGACTTCCAAGTTAATATTTCAAAAGAAGAGCTCTAATCATACATCAAAGCTATAAATTAGAAATATTCTGATAGCAAAACTGATTTAAATTTGGATTTTCAAAATTTTGAAAGATTGATTGCTTAATTATCCATGAAAATAGAAGCGCAGACTTTCCAAAAGTCACCTGCTGGTTTTTGTTTGGATTCCTTTATCTACAACTTTGGATAATTAGCTAGAGCTAAAAGTAATACTCATATATATTTTAGATGAGAATCATTTAATTTTCTTGGATCCAGATAATATAAACATCGACCCAGACAGAGACTTGATTCGACAACTGAATTACTAATTGCAAACTTAGGATGTTGTAGTTCCAAATAAGTTCAAAAAGGTTACTGAAAAGCAATTCAATCAAAAATTTGAATTTAGGAATCAAGTGTTATTGGGGTTAGAAACTGCATGGTTAGATTGCCATGAAATAGTTAATTCTATCATATCTGAAACCTTCAAAACTAACATCATGGAACCCCTTTCTGAATTGAAGCTTGTTTGGAAGGTTAAACCTAATCCTTAGGGTCAATAGGAATAGGTTGTCGCTCCTAAACAGAGAGATAATTCATAATAAAAAAAAGTAACTAATAAAGTTGTGGAGGATAAGATGCAAAAATAATA
Source organism: Paramecium caudatum (assembly GCA_000715435.1). NCBI lineage: Eukaryota > Ciliophora > Oligohymenophorea > Peniculida > Parameciidae > Paramecium > Paramecium caudatum. The sequence goes on from JMSD01000008.1 coordinate 488,680, forward strand.
AGAGGAAGAACAAAAGAAAATTGAAGCTGAAGAAAAAAGAAAAAGGCATCAAGAGAAACTTAAACAAGAATATTTGAGAAAGAAAAAGGAGAAGGAAGAGTAGGAATAATTAAAGAAATAAGAAGAACGACAAGAATTAATAGAAAAAGCTGAAAGGGAAAAGCGTTAATAAGAATTATTGAAAAAGGAAGCTGAGGAGAAAAAAGTCAAATTAAGGGAATATAAAGAAAAGATGGCAGAAGAAAATAAAGTTAAAGAAGCCTAAAATATAGAGATATAGAAGGTTAAGCAAGAATTAGAGAGGAAATAGAGAGAGGAGTTTCAAAAGAAGTAAAAAGACGAAGTCACCAAATTATTGGAACAAAAGAAAAAAGAATTTAAAGACAAAGAACAACAAGAAAAACTTAAAGAGTAAAAAACTAAAGAGGAAATGAAAGAATGGAAAAACAATGTTGAAAATATGCTCCAATAGGAATAAGAAATAAGATAAAGAGAAAAACAAATGTAATAAAAAATCATGTAACTTTATCAAGACGGTGAGATTTAATAAATTTATAAAAAATACGAAAAACAACTGACAGCTATATATCATGCATATTAAGAATACACAGATTGGAAAATTGAAAATGCTGGTATGGAGAAGGAGCTCTTGCAGTTTAAAGGCTTTACGAATTTTGCTTCTCAGTTCAGCATTTATCCTTCTATAATTACCCCCGAAGATGCATAATTGATATTTAGATCTATTACTCGTGAAAGAGAACGAGTTTAGTAGCAATTGAATGAAAAGAACGGATATAATGTAACACCTCCTAAAGGAATGAATTTTAGTGAGTTTTAATAGGCTTTGCTAAGAATATCGATCAAAGGCTAAAAATACTTTGATCTACTCAGTGATAAATATTAAAATAACATGAAAACCATCGAAATGCTAGCATTAAAAAAAGATCAAGCAGCATAAGAAGATGGTCCATTAGATAAAAGAGAGGACTAATATTAATAAGTTGATGCAACAAGTTTTAAGACTCTCTAAGGGTTAATGTATTTTTTGGACTTACCTGAAGATAAAATAGAGATGAATTCCAAATTAAGGGCTTTGAAATTAGAATTTTAAAAAGTGGCTGCCTAAAGGGATAAAAAATAAAGTAATTTAAAAATTAAATTCTAGTTGTTTAGTAAAAATTAACTGAAGAAGTTAAATAACCATTGAATAGAAAATAATCAGTTGGAGTGAAGGACCATAAGGATACAAGTAAAGAAAAATGTATATAATTAAAAATATTTTAGAGCGGCTTGATAGAAATAAATCTTAGAATGCTAGAGTAGAATCGGCAAAAAGTAAAATGAAACAGTCACAAAAAGATTAAATCTAAGCAGTTGATGAAAATCAATTGAAAAAACAAAGTCCGCCAAAAAGTATGATATTATTGAAAATTAGAACTTGAAGCAGTAGGTCCAGATGGGAAAAAAGAGACATGGTAAGTCAGCAAATAAGATTGATAACTAATTAATAATATTATTATATTTCTCAAAAATAACATTATTACTGATAACTTTCTTTATTGATAAATACAATATTTATAAATCATATACCTTTTAATAATTCATCAATTTTAGCAATTTAATGTCTATTTCTCTAATGATGATTATATTATTTATGCTGTTAATTATTGGTTTAGAATACCATGTGTGGAGGAAGTTTTTATGGTTAAGGTTGTTAGCTAGGATATAATTAAACAGCTTGAGGTTGGGGTAACAATGGAAATGACGGAATTTAAGAAGGAATTGGTAATTATTAGTACGAAATTGGTTAATACATATAAGGAACATGATAACGATAGGGGTCGATTTACCCCAATATCTCTTGTTTCATTTTCGAGAATATTTGTTATTGTGATTAGATGATTGTGTCTTAAAATTATTAAAATTCTAATTATCGCTGCTTTTGTTTAACTAAATATTTAGCATATTTTTATTATTATTATTTTTCCTCAAGCAGTTGCTGAGTTAACTTTTAAATAACTTGATTCTATTGATCTAGAAAGTCTGTATATTACTTCAATTAGTCTTGTTCTTTTGTTATAATTTATTTTTGAAACTCTGATAATTTTTGAGATTTTGAAACTTGAGTCGAAACTCTTTTTCTAGTTGAAGCATATTATTCCTATTCCTCTGTTTCATCAAATGAAGGTAATTATTCAGAGATTTTGTAGTTATGTCTCTAATTTCGATTTTTCGAAGGATAGTATCGTTCATATTATCGAGATTCTGAGAGAGGTTCTTCTCTTAACCTTGAAATAGGAGTTCTATAATGTGGACTGAAAGGTGATTAGTCACCCCTGTTATCTAATAACATTATTATTAATAATGTCTGATTAAATATATAAATCAACGTCATAGTTCGCGTTACTTGTGTCAAATGCTGTGATTGGTGCTTTTTTCTTTGGATACTCTGTATCATACATGAATCCTGCTATTAAGACTGCTGACATATAATTCGATATCACAGGTAACCCAGAGCCTGGCGAAGTTGATACATATTAAAATGTAATTAATGGATGCATCAATGGTATATATTGTTTAAACTTTTCAGCCTTTCCCGCTCTAGGTGCAGCTGCAGGAGCATTCGTTTCAGGAAAGTTTGCAGGAGCCTTTGGTATTAGAGCTTCCTTCGTCATCGCTGACTTAATTGGTGTTGTTGGTTTTGGATTACAAATACCACTTTATCTTACTACACTCCTAATAGGAAGACTTGTTATTGGATTTGCAGTAGGATTGAATTCATCATTGGTACCCCTCTACATTAAAGAATTCTCCCCAGAAGATTTATCAGGACCTTTCGGAGCAATGTTTTAGATGACAATAAACATTGGATGCTTAGTAGCTCTGATCATGGGAATGTATACATTCAATTAAGAAGGTTCTTTGATGCTGATGGCACTAGTTTAGGGTACTTTAGGACTGTCATAACATTCCCTATGCTATTTTGTGCTATGAGAATCATATTTTTGGCATATATATACAGAGACGATCCACCAAGTTTTTATATAAAAAGAAACAGGAATGTCAGAGTAATGATTCACGTGATTTGTAGGCAAAAGCACTTCTTAGAGAATATTACAAAAAAGAACATGTAGAATAAGTGTATTCAGACCTCAAACAGGAGATAGATTAAAAAAAGTCAGAAGAGAATTCCTCAAAGGATCAATCCTCTCCATCTGAAAAGAAAAGATTAATAGTAGGATGTGTTTTACAAATTATCCAATAATTCAGTGGAATCAATGCCGTTTTGATATATTCCTCAGGATTGTTCATCAAAGTATAACCTCCTCTTAATAGATCACTGGTGGAAATAATACAGCCAAGAATTGGCTAAACATAGGAGTTGGTCTCACAAACTTGTTTTTCAGCATTGTTGCTATTGGTGTTTTGAAGAATTTTGGAAGAAGACCATTACTATTATGGGGAGCATTGGCTTGTTCTCTTTTCCTTGGATTGATTAGTTTATTTTCGTTCTTTGTTCCGGACTCTGATGCGGAAGACTATGAAGTTACAACATCTGCTATCATGGTTATTGTGTTTATGTTTATGTATTTGGCAGCATTTTAATTATCGTTAGGACCTGTTGTTTGGGTAATGATTAAAGTAATTTAGATTTATGATGCAGATGTATTATCTGAAAAATAAATGTCTATCGCTGTTCTTTGCAACTGGCTTGGATGTGCAGTAGTTGCCTAATTTTTTGGATTAATCAATGCTCATGCTGGAATGCAAACTAGTTTCGGTATATTCTTTGTATTTTGTTCTCTGGGGTATTTTATTAACTATCAAGAACAATATACATTTACAAATTCGTCCTTGAAACCAAGGATAAAACTCCCCATGAAATTGATTAAATGTTTCTATTGGATAAGGTTGAGGATACGGATGATTGAGAATTATAATAAATTGTATAAAATTTAATTATGGGAAGTGCTGTCACAACAATACAAAAAAACTTATTCGAATAGGCATCCCTATTCAGACATAGAAAAACACATCTTAATGAAAGGGTAATTTGATGGAATATTTTAGTAAAAACAAACTAATACACTATTGAAACTATATTTCTTTTCCACTCTTGGAATCATATTAACTGTAATTCATAATTCAATATTAGCAATTAGCTATATCCTAACAAGAAAACACCATATTTCAATTGTATGTAGAATATAGAAAGAAATTAGACTAAGAAAGGAGACGTGTAAAGGAGTCTATGTGAATTATATTAAAAGTATTATTTATCATTTCTTAAATTATTTCTAGTAGACATAATTATCCAAATCTAAATCATCGCCATCCTCACACCTTTTTTAAGGTTATTATTTTAACTCCTTTAACAATTTCCTCTTTTTAGCAGATTATACAACAGAAAGTGATTACTCTGGTTAATTGAGATTTAGAACAACTTTATTTATTCTTTTACTGTTTATTATGGCTATTTTAGTAGTCACTTTAAAGAAATCTGTTATCTTTGTCTAATCAGTCTGGTTTTTCAGAACTTCCTAAAAAGGAATTCCTATGTTTACAATTTATTTTACTGATAGTTTCTTCAATACGTTACTCAGAGAACTATAAACTATTTTAACAAAATTCTATGATCTTATCGACAGCTGGTTTAGCCCAAGTAAACTATTCTAATGATTCATCAACTCTAGGTTTTAAGTAAGCTTAAATAACTTCTTAATCTGGAAAATTTGAAGGCATCTCCCAATATTTCTTATAATTTTTATGAAATTCTTTATAGATCCTTTCTTTCTCAGGTATATTTTCATAGTGTTGCTCTGCATTTTATAATAGAATATCAGCTTTAGAAGCCCACTGCTGAAAGCGTTTAAGTGCATCAACATTATCAAATACTTCAACAATTTCCATAGCATTAACTATTCCCACTCCCTTGATTCCAATAGTATAATCACTACCCAAAAATAAAGCTAAATATATCAATTAATCTCTAGATAATCCTAAATCTTATTTAATATACTAAGGGATACTAATAATAATACCTTGGAATCATAATATGTTAGATTTGTCTCCCTTTCAAAAAACCCTTTAAGAACCCGAGTTGCTCCAAACAGAAAAACATCAGAATCTTCAGTGATTACACAATCAACTAAATTATTTTATTAAAGGAATGCACATTAAGCCTCTGCTTCACCAGGTGCCATTATCCATGGTATTCCAAAAAGGGATAGCAAATATCTGATCTCTTCAAATTTATTCTACATTGAGGCTGTGTCTAAGGATTATAAATTTTGGTTTCTTCTAAGATTTTCCAACATTTCCTAAGCTGTAAGATTATCATTTTATTCATCATATTCAATTTATGTCAATAACTAGTCTAATTCAGCATCTGTTGGTTACTTTTTGGATGATTATTGAGGTTTCCTTTCTTCAGCCTTAGGACTTAGATCTAAAAATTATTATTAAACATCTTCATGTTATACATTTATCTCTAACTTTTATTAGAAATCCTTTCTTTTTGAAGATTGAATTTACGAAATAGAATCTTATTACTTTTCACTTGGCTGTTAGTTATACTAACTCTTCAGCTTTACTGGTAAATCAATTTCCTGTTCATCATTACTATTTTCAGATTCCTCATCAATACTCTACTCAATTTCTGAAAATTCCTTATTTTCTGGAGAAAGGTTTATTACTTATTCCTAAACCTAAACGGGAACTTGCTCTTCACTGTAGAATTCTTATTATTTTTCATTTTTATTAGCTTATTCAACTGCCCTTATTTCTTCATCCAACTTCTATTCAATCATATCTAAATCATAACAATCATATATATCCATCAAATCAACCTACTCCTCCTGCTCGACCTAATTAATAGGTTCTTCCTCTTCTTTGAATTGCAATCTTTCTCTATATCTTTTTCTTAAGGCTTCCCTGATAGTTTATAAATGCTAGTTTTCTATCTCATAATCCTTCAACTTTCTTTTTTTATTATTTTTTTCACCATACAATTACTTGACTAAATCTTTTCTTTTGTCTTAATCTTAAAGATACACATATATATTATTAATTCCAAATTAACCAACCTTTAAGACAAGATCTTCATTCTTTCTCATGTATTCTTTCAATAGCTGACTCTCTTTATCATTATATTATTCTAATATCTTCTCAATTCTCAGAGTTTCAATTTATTTAACTGCCTCAATACTAATTTATCTAATCTTATCTCTTTGTTCTGCTTAGGCAAGAAATTTCTTGATCTAAAAATGCTAATCATCAACATAATTTTCTCCCTTTGCTTCAATCAATTATTGTATTATTTCCTCCTTTGATTACAGATCTAAATCATAAAATCCTGGTATTTTTCCATTCATGTATTCGAACTAGAGATTTAAGATGTCATGATTTCTCTAGTCTATTATTTCCTACTCTTCTGGAGGGAGTTATGAATTTGTATCTAATTCTAGAATTTCCTCTATTTCCTGCTCTTCAGCCTACTCAATATTAACACCTTTCTCTATTAGCCTCACTACATATTTTTCCGCCAATTTTTATATATTGAGATTATAAAGTTGTCTTTACTACGCCCTCATAATTAGAGTTTATCGCTTCAAATCTGGAGGTGGACCATCAAATACAAATACAGGTTTGATTCCAAATTCCATTAGATACATTATTCTTTTCAGAATTCCGATCAAATGAACATTCTCAAAATTAACTCCTGCTTTTGACATTCCATGTAAGATTTTTATCATCCATATACTTACGTCAATTGCCACTCTTGTTCCTCTGAGTGATTGCATATCAACCTTACGACCAGCAGCTGCCAATAACTTCCATAAATTATAAACTCCCATTATTATATATAATCATTCATTTAAAGCTTCTTCTATGTCAATCTCTTCCTATGGACTTAAAGGTAATTCTTCATAGTTAAGCTTCATTTAACTGATACATGGCACCACATTCCCATATTAATCGTATGCTGTGGGAACAGCAGCGGTAAACATTCTCACAAAAAATGGTACAATAAATATAACAAATGGAAGACTTAAAAATCCATACATCACCTTCGAGAAATAAACCAAATTTCCAACATACGGTAGTAACAAGAAATCTTTAGCATCAAAGTATTCATAGTATATGTAACCTGAAAGTGTACAAGTTGCAATGAAACAAATCAAGTCATAAATCATAAAACCAGTCAATCTTCCTCCCCTCTTTGTTGAATCTTACTTAATATTTATAAAGTCTGCTCTTGACTTAGTTCTATGCAATACAGCAAATGCACACCAAATCAAAATTATTTAAGTGAAATATCCTACAAGTGATAATATCAAATGTGAATTTGCACCAGGCCCCAAGAAGAAACAGTAATTTAATTCTTAGTATTTTTCATCTACTTAAGGCTTGCTATTTTATGAAATAATTTACTCTTAATGGACTTTATAATCATGAGCTGGCTTCAAGGTTGAACAATAAAAATATTAGAAAAATCCTATTAATGCAGATAGCACCCCAGATATGAAGAATTACATATTCTTGTAATCCAGTATGTAATTTACGATCTAATACTCCTCTGATTTATCAATAGCTAAAAATATAATCAAGTATGTGAATGCCTGTATTCCAAAGTAAGGAATAGTTTATAAAAATTTCAGAAACAAAAAGGAACAAGATCTTAATTACTTACCTGGTGCAATGTCATATGGATACAATGCATATAATATCCAATTTCTTAACTTATACCAAGGTTTCAACCATTTATTTTTATCAGGTCTTTTAGACAAAGTGATTGTTGGTTCATCAATATTTACTCGAAGTTCAAATCTTATCAAAGTACTCGTGTCAGCCCATAAACTCAATACAGCATCATTGACAAATTCAAAACAACAATAACTGGGTACTGCTTTCTCTACACTTTTAGAGATTTTGCCTTCCATGTTCTTTAAAGAAGTTGATATTCTTTAATCTACTTTTAGAGCAATCCATTTATTGAAGCTTTGTTTCTATCTTAAGATAGATTATTTCACACTGTTATCTACTTTTTATATTTAAACCTAATATATATTATGTTTATTACTTTAACAGTTTGATGTGCCTCAGATACTTTATTACTTATGTAATCACCTGCTGCACTAATATTTTATTTTATTAGACTTATAGTCCCTAAATTACTCTTCTCATTCCTTTCAATAGGTTAAAGCTATTCATTGTTTTCATTATTAACTTCTGGGATTTCTTCATTTTTATGTTCTTCTTTCTCATAATCATTAAATACAATACCATTTCATCGTACTATTCTGTCTTTTTTGTTTTCTTTACAATTTAGTTATATTTTTCTTATGCCTATTCTTTTAGGTCTTTCAAAATTTTCATTAATATATAGAATTTTAATTTTATACAGAATATTGTAGAATTAAAATATATAACACTCATGCTTATCTTTGGTAATCTTCTCCACTGGGCTTACTTGCAAATATTTCCATAAAATTGAGGAATCCTAGTATACTTAAACCCACTTCAATCCACCATGTTGAGGCTATTGTGTCATATCCATCAACATACTAAATTAATGTGATAATACATATTTCATTCCCACTATCATTCCAATAAATACTAAAACAAATCCAAGCCACAATGATCCAAGTATAGCAAACTTAATGAGTCTGTGGGTGAATATGTACGTAGCCATCATTCCCATAAATCCTAACATCATGAAAACTTGTCCAGAAATTGCGAATCTCACATATGTAAGACTCTCATTTCTATGTGGATGCTCATTCATGTAAGCGTACTCAGACAGGAGGACTATTTCAATTAGAAGCAAAGAGAGGTTGCTAATAATTAACTTCTTTTTTGGGTCTCTAAAAATTATGCAATTATTACAGCTCAACCATTTTTAATTTAAATAATCATACAACTTATTATTATTATGTGAATTACGATTCATTGTTACCCACCATATTCAATTAACTCTGATTTTATATAGTATGTGTTGCAGGTTGTTCTTTGGGTTTTGGTGCTTCCTAAATCTACTGTTATTTTATTGTGTGCAAATTCACTAGGCAGAGGAAAAATATCATTAACTCCATAAACCAATAAGCAACAGGATAATTGTACTGCCCATTAACCTTGTTATTATAATACTATACCACTTATTTTGAACCTAATCCCATTCCTATAAGTTGCAAGAAAATAGAGAGAATTTACAGGCAAAGAAGCCCAATCAAGGCGTATTTATGAAATTTGTAATTCAATAGACAAGTTCCCATTTAAGATAGCATAAAGAAGATTGCACCTGCTAAGGAAAGACCTTTCCATTTTTATAAGTCATCAGGAGTATAACTGATTAGAATAAATTAATACCTCTCCACTTTGTAATATGCAAAAAAGGAGAGTATAACTATTTACATTATTGTCTGTAATACAATGTCAGCGATTAGATGCTTAGAGGGACTTCTAACAAATATAAGTATCAAACTACAATTCAAACGAGCACTTCATTATTTTCCAAATTCAAAATATTCTTATATATAAAATATTCACTTTTATACTATTTCATTACATTCACTAATCCTTATTTACAATTCACTTTGATTAATTTCAATGAAATTCGGTCTTTTCATTGTGAAAATAGTGTGAGAATTATTTAAATTCAAGACAAATATTGCAAATTCTGCAACACATCCCCAAACACCAACCTATATATAATTTTTATTACATTTCCTCCAATGATAAATATTATGGAAATACAATTAATTATAGTAATGGTTACCCAGAGGATATCACATTTATCACAAAATTACATATTGAATATTGATAATTGAACAAGGAGAAGTAATAAAGTCCCTATTTTTGATAAATATGGCCAAGGACTAAATGAATAAGGACAAATATACATATTGAAGGATTAAAATATAAAAATTATTTATATCACAGATTGCAACACTATTTCTATGACCAATATCTTCGAAATAATTGTTTTATTTTTAGAACTCGACTTTTACAACATGATTAATATTATTAATAAAATCAAATGTCAACCTTCTTTGTAGGTTATCCAGAAGCATCATCTTCTTCTACAATTGAATGTTCATATCCATTAAAGATTGCTTAAAAACAAATTCCCGTAATTGCAAACCATTGATCAACTGGTATATTAAAATCAAATGAAACTCGTTTGAACTAGGTTATGGATATTATACTTCATCTGTATTTGATCCTATTCCCATTCCTATAGTAATTAGTACCCATCCAATTAAATTGATTCCCAAAGCACCATATCCCAATGCAGCCTAATCAATCGCTATTTTTGCCAAACTAATCAATTATCCCAAAAGTAAGCAACTTGCACCTGCTATATTCAAGACCACCCAAGTCTGATAATCTGACATATGTTAGACATCCCCAATATTGTAACTCTAAGCTTGATAACAGTATTGTGCCATCCAACAAGAAACATATAATAGTATACCCAAATTACTAATAAAAGCACTAGGAATATCAAATAAATAACTTACTATCCTCTTGGCAACCTAAAATAACTATATATCATTACATCTCTCCTCTTGCAGAATAATTAAATAATTAATAATCAATATATAAAGTAAGCTTAAACACAATCATCAATTGTTGAATCTCTATATTACAGTTTGTAGAGATCATTAACCACTTAATCCATTTTTTCTGCAAGTTTCTTTGATTTTGCACAAACAGAAATCGGTAATTCTCCTCTAATCGCATAACCACTTATGTGATAATAATACCCATAATATGCTTTTACTGGTTCCACTTTATGACAGCCTTTATGTGTGCAATTTTTTGCTGCCAAATGCTATTCCATTTACAACTTCAGACTATCTCGAAGGGTAACTAACTTTTTTGTGACAGTTGCATCACTCTCAGTGGAAAGAGTATCTTGAGTATTTTTCTATTCTTTAAATGCTTCTACTGATTCTGAACACTATTCTATCAATTCTTTACATTATTCAGCTAACTCCTATGACACTGAATCATTTATCTACTATAACTTACCTCTTAATTATTATTAGAGATTTGGAAAGAAATTCTTTATAGCATCCCTCTCTAAATGATAATCAGTATGCCAAACTGAGTTAATGAGTCTTTTTAATTGATCATTGTATATTTTACTAATATTTATAGGCTTGAATTAAGATAGTGAATCTTTGGTCTTATCAACTTTAATGGCCACTTACTTTTTTGTCGCTGTAATAGATTGGTCAATTAATTTATTAGTTTACTCTTTCAATTGATCTATAATTTTATTGATCTAGATTCTCATTCTTTCAATTTCACCGTTAAACAGTTTCTTCAAATTAGAACCCTTTCTTTCAAAGTTCGAAAATTCTGCCTCCAGCCCATACATTTATTCCTATATCTCCTAATAACGTTTATTAGTTTAATTCACGAATTAAGTTTTTTCCATACTCATTTCTTGATCATGATTATGTAATTGAGTTATACAATCTGAACAACATATTAAGGGATAAGTAAGGCAATCAGGGTGCAAGCAAGCCATCATCTTTCGAGAATGAAGCAAGGTTGTACATGCTTACTTGTCATCATCAAATAACACTACACATTTAGACATTAATTAAATTGATGTAGTTGTCTCCTTAATCTCATACAATGTTTTAGAGTTTATTCCTAGAAAAAGAAAAGGAGCACATTAACAACATCCTTCAGTACAAGCAAACACTGGCCATCAAAGCAAGGCAGAGATTTGTGAAAAACCAAATTGATAGGCCCAATACCTCAATGTAGTAGAAAACCAATAGCGATACCTCATAAATATATATTGATAATCATCGCAAAATCTCAATGAATGAATCTCAATTAACTGTTGTCACAATCAGAAAACCATAACAAATTATGCATACAATTGAACTCAGTCCTCAGGTCAAACCTCTAACATCGATTGTTTCGTAACGTCCCCATAGATACTTGATCGAAAAACCAACATTCAAGAGTCCTGAATCTTAGAAACAACTGTTTTTCAAGCAAAAATAATATAGAAATAAATTATAATTAAAATAGAAGGACAATGATTAGAAACTAAAAGTATGTGCCAGAGAAATTAGATCCAATAGCAGAGGAGTATAGGAATACATAAAATATCAAGACGAAATGGATGAGTATTTTTAAGATAAATTATTTGTACAGTAAAAATAAATAGCAGAGAAATTGGAATATTTTAAAATGAATGTCAAACAACTAGATCAATAACAATTGGAACCAATAGGAAAATTGCTCGAATTAAAATTATAATAAATGAAAAAAAAATATTGAAATATAATAC